>CABHPQ010151603.1:0-16803 GCA_902168405.1 Peromyscus aztecus
GAAGACTGCTCAGACATGGGTTTAAGCCAATAGAAAGTCTTTATTAGCCAGCTGAATCCTACACTGGGTGTTCAGGATCCCAGTGTAGCACTGAGCCTTTCTCAGGGTGAGCTTTTAAGTACAAAGGAAAAAAAAACAAAACAAAACATGTTCTGGGTTGACATCTTTATTTAACAGGAACACTTAGCCAGAAGTAGAACTACAGAAGCCAAAAAGCGAGGTTAGATCATTTAGAGACTTTCTCATAACTGTGGACGTAGATGGATTGGGTCTTTGTTTTCATTCTGTCAGGTGGTACAGTCGACAAGTAGAGTTTATGGGCTGAATGGTACTTCTGTTATGGAGTCAGTTGTGTTAAGGTCTGGGACCCTGTTACAGTAAGCCTTCTGAATGGTCTAAAGGATCCAGGCTAGGATGAGTTCAGAGAATGAAAACACTTCTCCAGGGTGGCCACAGAGCAGCTTTCACAGTAGGCTGGCCTGGCAAAGCACAGGGATGATAGCCTGAGATTTGGGCCTAGCAGGTAGAATACACAAAACACCCAATATGGAAGGCATGGTCTAGGGCTACAACCCCGGCCGGCTCAATCACCAGCCACATCTCAGCAGCCACCACACAGATCAGAATGTAGGTGGTGTGAACCCGATGGAATCCCCTTCGTAGTGGATGCCATCATCCAGATTCACTGCGCCATGGACTTGGTATTAGAAATCTGCCCCACAATGCTTAGGGTGGGGTGGGCCATAACTTTGGAACCAGAAGGGGATGGTGGGAATTGTTGCTCTGGACAGTTTTCACATTGGCTGTTAAAAGCCTGAGGAATGTGGGCTACTGCTGTCCTCAGAGGGCAATTGTCAAGGGTGCTACCCTCCAGGTGGGTACATCTTATTCAAGGTTTGCAGTGTTTGGCACACCTAAGGGCTCTAAGTCACCAACACCACCAGCTGTCAACTCTACAAACCAGCATCTTCTGGGATCTCAGTCCCCACCCATCATCACCCTGACATCTACCTTTACAAGTTGTCACCTAATGCCTTTCCCCCTTTTCATGAAACAACAATCTCTATAGTTTTTTACTTATTTTTCGGGTTGGATTCACTTCTTGTTCAAGAAAACATCCAATGGGTGATGCCCATGTAGCAGTAGGATAGAGGCCCATGCTTGGGAGGATTCTGAAGCTTTCAAAGAGGACATAGTGGTGATGACTGGGGTCAAGGCTGTGGGGCTCTGGAGGCAGAGCCAAAGACAAGAAGTCACCAACTTATTATTGGTGAAATTATTAAGGCCACTCCACATAGTTAAAAGGGAGGTTTATTTTGTGGGGTAACTTACAAGTTAATGGATAGCTTACAGAATCTGGGAAAGGTGTGGTGCAGTCCGGAGGTATTCTCTGGAGAACTCTGCTCAGTCTACCTCCAGTGTCCAGGGTCCAGGAATTAAGAGAGCCCAGGCATCTGGAACCCGGATCTTCAGCGCCCTCTCTCAGCCCTGCCTTGTAGGTGTGACCATTACCGAAGCCTCAATGGGGGCTGGAGCTTCCAGGTCAAAGCTGGAATGGCTACCCACTATATCTCCCCCTTTTGTCTAAATAAGAAGGTTCTAACCTAATACAAGACTATATACGAAGGAATGGTTATCAAATATTGTCCAGGAGTAATGAGGGATAATGACCTAGATAAGATGGAACTACAATCAATGCAAACAATATCAAGCAAGAAACACATACGAAAATCCAGGGAAGTCTAGAGTGTGAGTAAATGGCATGTTACAAGGATCATTCCAAAAGGTGTGCTATCCTAAAGAACCTCAATCTAATACTTAATATATTCTCTCTAAGATATTATATTTATATCTCTCTATCTCTCTATTTCTCTATCTCTCTATTTCTCTATCTATCTATCTATCTATCTATCTATCTATCTATCTATCTATCTATACTAAGTTGTAACTATAATTGCTAGTCTTCAATCTCATCAAAGACCTGAGAAGGAATATAATGGTACCTGAGAAATGGAAGATGGATGCAAGCAACTTTCGGGAATCTTGCAAGAGTAGACAGAGACAGCTGGCAGCCTGGACAGTCACCTAATGTTTCTCAGCATTGTTGGTGCATTCAAATTGGCTACAGGCCTAGAGTATCTGACAGACCATTTTCAGAAGCAGGAATTCTGAAAGACAATCTTACCCTGTTTTGGCAGAGTTCAGAAGTAACTTTTTTGTGTGTCCTGCTTGTCCAGAAGGACAGCACTCGTATTGTCAGCAGTTGAGGCAAGGGCAGTTCTTTGCTCAATAGGCCATTTTGTGCCAAGAAGACAAACTTCCAAATGGAAATGCCTTAGAAGCCCAATGTTCTCTCGGGATCAAATTGGTGCTGCCAGGAGCAATTTTGTCTCACGTCAACAGAATTTTAAGTTACTTCAATGCCATATTCTCTAGGTCTATGAAGTGTTTGAAGATTACCTGTCCATCTGACCTATGTATCTGTAAATCTGGATAACCTAACTAACATAACTATAGAGATGACAAGCATAGGTGACTATAAATCTAAAAGTCTTATCTACCTAAATAACCTAAGGACTAAGGCTACATGTAAACAAGGTAAACAACCTATAAGCAAATGTACGGTAAAGGACGATGACTTCAAAATTGTGACAATACACAGATATTTATAATAGAGGTAGAAATGTATAGTGCAATATGCAATATGACAATAATCTTAAATATATATCAGTATATAGAATATCTTAAACAGAAGTAGAACATACATACAATATGACAGATATAAATTTATATTTGTATCAATATACAAATATTTCAAATAAGAGTAAAAATATGTGTACATTATAACAAATACAGTTCTGTATTTGTATCAGTATACAAATTATCTTAAACAGGAATATAAAAATAGTTTATATTTGTATCAACATATAAGAATTCGTAGCAGTGCAAATTATCTAAGGCTGCTATTTTACCAAATGTGTTTACTAGTGTATACAATAATCTACCACAATATCTTATACCTATCCCTTTTCCCTTGGAGTGTCCCTTGATGAGTTCTGATGATCAGCCAAGGCTGAAGTGGACAGGCGCTGGCCAGTTTTGTAGCCATGGTGGTCTACAATGGTTATGTTGGCCTGGGTGTTAAGAGCCCTGAGGAGGTAGCTCCTCCTCAGACCCTCCTATGGGGCCAAGATTTCCATTGTCCCAGTGCAGAGGCTGGAGTACCTGGTGGGATAAGAATGGTGAACTCCACATTGTACCATGTGAGGTAACAGGCTGCTGTGGCTCTCTGCTGGTGTGCCTCAGCCCTGCCTCAGGTTCCATGTTTGTTCAGCATGGAACCTCAGCAGCTCAGGTTCCATGTTCGTTCTTGTATTCAAGGTGATGCAGCTGACCAGCACTGAGGACTGGGGCTTCACTGACACATTGGGCAACTTCACTAAGGCCACCTTTGATGCCATCTCTAAGACACTCGACTTCTGGAAAGAGACTGTATTCACCATTTTGTGAAAACCCACAGCAGTCTCCTTGCAGAGGACTCAGGCACCAGCTATTGCTACCACATAAAATTTTCATATCGAATATATATATATTATATATATAATATATATACACATACACATATATTTTCTTGTTGAAATAATGTTGGATACAAGTTATAATTAAAAAAATTATTTTCCAGACCAGTAGTAATAAGAATTGGCAGACATGAAAACCAGTGGATTTCAAATGAGAAGACAAGGATTTAAGATCTGTCATCTCTACAGAGCAAGTGATTTCACTGCCAAAATTGGGATCACCACCTCCCTTCTAAGATCACAGACCTATTCAAATGCAAGGAGACTCGCATCTCTTTGTTTCAGAAGATTTTTCTTTAATATGTGTGCTTGTTTTCCCTGCAAGTATGTATGTATGTGCACTGTGTGTATGTCTGGTGCCCACAGAAACAGAAAAGGGTGTTAGGTCCCCTGGAGCTGGAGTTAAGGACAGTGTGAATTTCCATGTGGATTCTGGGATCTGAAGTCAGGAGCTCTGGAAGAATAGCTAGTAATCTTAACACTGGAACCATGTCTCCTGCACTCTTTCCTATTCTTGTCAAGATGGCTCAAGCTCCTCTAGATAAATTTACCACAGAATTTTAGAATAAAGATTTTTGAAAAACACTGCCGGGTAGTGGTGGTGGCGGTGGCACACACCTTTAATCCCAGCACTTGGGAGGCAGAGGCAGGCGAATCTCTGTGAGTTTGAGGCCAGCCTGGTCTCCAAAGTGAGTTCCAGGAAAGGCACGAAGCTACGAAAAGAAACCCTGTCTCGAAAAACAAAAAACAAAACAACAACAACAACAACAAAAAAAAAACATGGCTGAGATCATCGTAGGAGTTGCACAACAAATGTATACATCAACTTGGGCAAATTTCACATCTTTTGACTTTTCTATGCTTGACATAGTACCTATATTTATGTAGGTCTTCTTTGGTTTCTTTTCATATATATATATATATATGTATATATATATATATATATATCCTTTTTATAGATAGTTGGATTTTGCATATACTAGGTCTTTTCACCCTGTACCCTGGGGTATTTCTTTACAATTTTGACTTTAGCTCAAACAGTATAAAAGAACTTTCTAGAGTTCTTTGACTTATGTCATGGTTCTCCACAGTGGGTGTTTTCCCTGGCTACCATGAGAGGATAAGAAGATAATAGGCATGAATAAATGTCATGTGGCAGACTTAGTCACTGAGAAATTTTGGATTCCAGGGTATGTGTGCAGACCTCTATGGTTTCCAGAGTTGGATTTTAGAAATATTGTATTTGTGCCAAGTTTATGATTTCACTAGTTTTGAATGCTAGTGGCTTTTTATTTCTAGTTCAAGTTTCAAAAACAAACACAAAAAGCAAAAGAGTTTAAAACATTTTATTAATCATCCCAAAGTAGGTTATAAATTACAAATTCAGATCAGAGTAATAATATTAAAAGTGTTTTCAGCAGTACCATAAACTATACCTTAAGACAAAAACCAAATAGTAAACTGGTATGCATACACTGAAATCTCATGTTTAAAATATTACTTTGTCTAGAAAATTCACATACATGTTCATAGTCATACACATGTTGACAGAGCTACATGGTTTGCATTTAACAAACTCATGAACTAGTTTTCATGCTTTGAATAAATTGCCAGAAGGCTGTAAGAGCTTAGAGTTTTTAAAGTGTATGACAGAATACCTTATATGACAAAGCTTTCCTATATACTCCCTTCTGTGAAGGTACTCATAAGTAAAAGTTTGGATGACTACATGGGCCCTCAGAGAAATTCTATTCAGTTGGGTCCAGGAATTATAGTGACAAATTCTAGCCTAGGTGAGAGGGTACAGAAACAAATTTCTCAGAAAATTTATATTTGCCTACTGGTCCTATATGAAAGGTCTCAACACTGAATTGGTCTGCTTGTCTATAATTAACTACAATTAGTATTTTGCTCTAAAGTGAAGTGACTTAAAACAGTATTACATACCCTGCCGAGTCTTGCTTAGCTTAGAAAAAAACATAAACGTGTGGGCAGATGATTGACATGAGTATATTCTCATTCTCCCTCTCTCTCCCTCCCTCAATACAGGGTCTTACACAGTAGCCCAGGATGGGCTGAAACTTACTATGTAACCCAGAGTGGCCTTGAACATGGTAATCCTTCTGCTCAGACTTCTGGTGCTTTGTACTGACCCAGGCCTCACACATGCTGGGCAAAAAGACTCCACTAGCCCACATGTCTCTCCAGGGTAGGTAGTAAATGACTAAGCATTCCAAAGCTTTGGTTCTGTGAATCATTGCACAGAGTGATGTTTGCAGGGGCCACAGGCCATTTGTGGAAATCAGTCCTCTCCATGCACCATATGGATCCTGGGATCCAACTCAAGTTGTCAGATTTGGTGACAAGTGCTTTTACCCACTAAGCCATCTCATCAGTGCCCTGGCCCCATTTTATTTCTAAGCAACTTCTGGCATGCCACCATCTGAATAAGGCAGTGTATCCTCACCTGCAATTTCTGTGTCCTAGTCAAATGATTTTGGACAAGAAAGAAACATTCCTCCTTAGCGTCTTTTGTCACCTCAGGCCTTCAGTGGGGATGGCAGGAACACCCCAAAGCAATGTCACTAAGACACTGGAGTGACGTGTCATGGAGGCCACACTAAGAACCGATCTCAGGACTGTAGACAGCAGCAGACTAGAAGTCACAGAACGCTTGATCTCAATCTCAGCTCTTTTGCTCAGCTCACTCCTTCCTGGGATTACTCAGTGGCTGAGAAAATGTGCGCTAAAATGAATGTTTCACTGAGTACAGAGGGGCCACATTTCAGGGTCTGCAGCTAGGGAATCTGGGAAGCCTGCTCTCTAACTGCTCAGTTATTCTTAGGGACTACCAGTTGTGGCATTTTATCTTGGAGGACAGATGTCAATAACTGCAGCCAAGAGCAGGGCATGTGTCCTATGCTTGGGGAAGAAGCTGGCTGTTACAAACTGAGAAAGCACTTGCTTCTCAGGGTCTCTCTGCCGATAACCTTGGTTATGTAACTACCAACAAGTTACTATACATGGTATCTTCAAACAAGCCAGGAGATGGGACCAGAAAGTAGTCATATAGGAGAAGGACACTTGCCATATTCAGGGAGGAAAGGAAAAATGATCTGAGCAGGTACAGGTGGTGGGCACACCTAACCCAAGGTCTCTGGACATTCAGCAGAGTTCAAAGATTAAGAAGCACAGTCATCACTGTGACTGAATCATGGGATCACTTTGAGAGGCAGGCCTCACCTTCGAGTTCTGAGGGAAAGGCTTTCATTTTCTGCAAGATAGGATGGAACTTAAACACTAATGCCAGAAGACAAGAAGTTTAGCTGTCCTCTGTGTAGGAAAGAATATAGAACCTCTGACCATGGGCCAAGACTGCCTTGTTCTGGACACTTCCAGACCTTGAATTCCAAAGATGGACACAGGTTAAGTAACTTGCACAGGAGTAGGTGAGATCTCCTGGCAGAAGATGGAAGCTCTCAAGAAATGTGATGTGAGTGAACTTACTTCTGGATACTGAGTACAATCAAACAGTTCTTTTCAGATAGTGTGGGTTTTTCTCAAGAACACTATTATAATCATTTTATTTTGGGTACACAAAAAATAAAATAAAATTAGGGCTGTCTATCTAAAACATGGATATATGTTCTATGGAGTTATTTTCTAGAATGGAACTGTTCATCATCTATAATTTGTTTCCTGAAAATCTGAATATGGTAGCTATGATGAGACTCAGTATTACTACATGGAGGATGTATCCTCACAGACTGTGGGTTTTCATCCATTAAAGAGTTTTCATGTGATTTTAAAATTTGGAAGTGGTTACTTCAAGGGATGTCCCCCAAGGTTGTTTTTGGTTTGTTTTTGTTTTTTTATCGATTAAAGAAACGGAGCTATGGTTGATAAACAAATAAAGGGTATATTTAGAAAACTCAGAGGTATACCTACTAGTATTTAGTGTCAACATTCAAATTAAGGGTAGAAGAGTTATAAGTTCAGAACATAGAAAACTATCCATGAATAACTCCTATTTTTCAAGTCTAACAGCGATTGAGAATGAAATGAGCAAAGTAAGCTGTGTGAAATCACAACTTTTGGGCAGCATGACTGAGTGACTTATCAAGTACTACTGCAGGTCAGTGACAATGTTCCTATGACGTCAGACATTTAAGCATCACATAGGCATCAACTTCTCACTTCACATACGAAGAAAAGAGGATACATCTTGACAAGATTTGAAATGGGGTCTCATCTTCCTTTAAAAATCGCCCTGTGCTTTAAGTCAACTGTGGATCGCATTGCTTGTAAAATGAGTCTGCCACTGTCTTTCTCCGTGTGACACAAAGTCTAATCACTTATAAAATACTAACCCATATACGACAATCTTAAAAGGGGCACTATCACAGCAGCTTAAGTCCTGAGGGCTGGCAGGAAGGAATTATTCCTAACGAATGTACCCTTCCTTAGCTTTGTCTGATGAGCTCACTTTCCAGTATAAACATTATTAAATGTTTTAAGAATCATGGAATACATCACAATGCACATCAGCTCTTCAGAAGGTGGGGGAGACTTCCTTAACAGAAAATTGGACATGACAAGGGGGAGGCAGGCATTTGCTCATTCATCTCTGCTTGTCCACCAGAATCTAGTGTTTTACCTGGTGTATAAATACCTCAGTAAATGCTGGATGGCAGAGCTAATTAGATGGCCCACGAGTTAGAACATTCCTGTCTTCAAAATTTTTCATTTATCTTCTTTGGCTCTCACATGTTTTAAACAGTTACCCGCCTTCTTTTTGAGAAATGTCCCTCCATAACTTTGTATTCTCAGTACAGCTGGATAACCTCATCCCACTCAGAAATAGGCCAGACCCCATTGGGCTGCACATTTGGGGGTGAGCTCTTCCAGTCCCACGTCTTGACAGGAATTGTCCAGGTCTTACCATAGTTGGCTTCAATGTAGTCAACTGTTTCACAGGGCACATGGACTTTCATGTCTACAAACTCGGTCCAGCACAGTGTGAACTTGGGAAACAGGTACCTGCAGTAAAACAAAGACAAGCAGGGACATCAGGCCACGAACTCAACTGCCAGGCCTTCCTAGTGAAGGACAGCCCTTTCTTAACAAGCAGATATATTCTTTATCTGCTCAGCACCCGTTTCTCCTTTTTGGGGTTTACACCCTGCTCTTCCTCTTCTATACTGCGTCCATCTGAAGGAGAGCTAATCCCATCCATAAGCTCCAGAGAGGAGAAAAAAAATACAAACCAACCAATCTAAACCTAACCAAGGCCTGGTTAGTAAATTACAGAGAACAATTGCTTCAGAGATGGGAACACACCAAAATTAAGCATAAATCAAAGCCAGCCCTGGGACTGTGTTGAGAAACCTGGGGAAATAGGTGTCACAACAATGTTTCCACAAGATGGGTGAAATGGTCATTTTCTTTTTTTATACAATCTGGTGTTCCAAGGCATATGGATTGATTCCTCCAGCATCCCCGAGGTTTTCCCTCTGCTCTATATGCAATAATAAATGTACTTTCTACCTCTCTTTATTCTTAAATTTTAAAGAACATTTCTTAACCTCTTGGAGGGGAAGGAATGAGGATTAGGAGTTCAAGTCCAGCTTCAGTCACATAGTGAATTCTGGGGCAGTCTAGTCTACTAAGACTCTGTCTCAAAAAATAAAATATTGAAATAGATCCTTACATAAATTCTATAAAAAGGGAAAGAAAAAGCAGCAGGCCTGTTTACAGTTTCATAGCTCTATATTCTGTGTTGGATTCTCAATGGGAATTTCTTTTCATCATAACTCGGAAGAACTTTCAGTATTTAATGAGGAAATGGCAATAATAGGGATCAAAAGTTTAATATACTAGAGAATTACAGAGAGAGTAGAGAACTGGGGAAAAGGGATCTGATTGTATTTGATTAACATGTTTTACTACCAGGTGAACCCAAAGAATGGATTTTGCTCTTGAATATCTTGTTTTACCACGAAGCAAACATGAAGCCATACATGAAAGTGTATCTGAATAGATTCCAAAAAAGCCAACAAGTCCACTACAAAAGGCAGTGGGTACTGGCAGTTAGTGGACAGTCCCTGCTGTCGACTATGAAAAGACAACCACAGAAAACCTCATAGCTGAGATACAAACCAGACACTGCTTAGACCCACCATCTGCTGATGCAGTTTTGCCCTGCACACTCATGTCCACAGAATGACTTATTTTGTCATGAGAAATAACCATCCTTCATCAGCCTCCACCCCCCACAATCACCTGCTGGTCAGCAGAATGTCCACCTGCCCCATACTATCAGGTTGACACTATGAACCCAAATTGAGGCAGACACTATCTCCCTAGTAACAGCAACCAGGAAGCATCTGCCTTAATATTAGCCTTTAGTCTCATCAAAAAGCTGAGAGCGAAAAATAACAGCTTCAGGATACACATGGTAGAATACTACAGGCTACAAAAGAATGCTTGGAAAATTGAAGGGGAATCTAAGAGCAAACCCCAAACACTTAAACAAGAGAAACAATGTGAAAATGATACAAAAACAACGTAACTCTAATGTTGTTCCTAACCAAATCCCCAGACTCTCTGATTCTCATTTCTCTACTCATTTTCAATCTATTCTACAGAAGAGTATCTTGGCTTCCCAGGAGAACAGGAAAGATAATCACAAAACGTAAAAAGTAATTGTAAAGTCAGACCATGCAGAGGAAGGAGGCAGCAAGTCACACAGAACAGCACATGCTTGGACTCTGCCTGGGTTACCAGTAAATAATGACTGATACTAAATCTCTCAGTGTTGCCTGGATTAAAAGCTATGATTCAATCTGGCAGAACAGTCCGTACTTTAAAGCCTTGGGAAGAGATCCAAAATCTGAACAGATTTAAATTTAGAGTAAGGCACCCTAAATTAGGATACAAATTTAAGAGATCTTACTATGGTAAAAAAATTCTCCCATCTGTTTTCTAACTTGGACCACTTCACTTCATTCCACTTTTGCTAAAACAACAGTTACAACAGTTGCTAGCTTGAACAGTGAACTAGAGTAGGATAGTTTTATTTTCTTCCCCAAATTTGAAAACCAATAAAGCCACTTTGGGGTGGTTAGAATAATTTTGTCAGCTTAGTTGTACAATCTTTGAACATAATTGCTAAATGAGAAGTATTCCCAGCACTCTAGAACAGTGTGTCTCCTGGTGCTAAGTAGAGGAGGCTAAGTGAGACAGAGGCCATCAACTAAAACTGACCTGACCTTTCCAAATCTAAGTCTGCACTAAACACTGCAGTCTCACGAGCACAGCCGAAGACATCCCCGAATTCCTCTCAAAACACAGTTTATTCCCATTATCACCTAACTTTTCCTCCTATTTTGTCTGTTATTCCAGGGCCTAAACACTAGCATCTTGTTTAATAGGAGCAGTCAACACAGGCTGCTGCTTCTGATTGTAATGGAAAAGCTTCTGAGTTTCACCATTAGACATGAAGCTCCCTCAAGGTTTTCTTTATCTTCCCTTCATCAAATCAAGGAAATCCCATATCCCTTTTAAGTCTGTTTCCTAAAAGATCTTTGCTGAGGGGGACTTACGTTTTTATGTCATCAACTCAATCACCACCTCCCCTCCCTCCTGTGGCAGCACCGGAGATGGAAAATGAGGCTGTACACAGGGAAGTGCTCCCTTCACTCCGTTAGGTAAAGAGTCAGACTATGCACATGCCTTGTGAAACTATTCTTTTAGCATGTTTTCACCTGTGTTCACTGTGCCATTTCCTTCTTAAAAATATGCTGGGGCACTCCATGTCCAGGCTTGCTGAGTCTCATGCAGTGAGTGACTCAGCTGCTCTCTTCCTGGTTTAGAAACAGGCTCTGTCCCCTGCGGGTAACTTGTGTGTGAAGGTATGATGGACAGTTTACTCTTTGTAAACCATGTAGGTCTTGGTAACTCCTGGAAGGGGAAAGAAAGGGAAAGGCTTTCTGGTTATTAATTCCGTTTCTTGACTGGATGTAGGCTATCTGTATCTTCCTGAGTTGATTTTTGTTTGTATTTTTGCCATTTCACATCGTACTGCAATTGCTATACTGGGTGATCTAAGATCACCCCCAGTATTTTCTTTTTATCATCAGTCCAACACTGTGAGAAGTATAAAGGGTCATACATCTTGGGTTTGGGGAATAAATATTATTTTTATTTATTTCATTTCCCCTATATATCTTGATCAATCATGCTAAAGGTCTGTTAGTTGCACAAATTTTATAATCATTTGTTTGTTTATGTATTTATTTTGGTTTCTTTATGTAGCCCTGGCTGTCCTAGAACTAGCTCTGTAGACCAGGTTGGCCTAGATAAAATTAATTTTTAAACAAACCAGCATGTGAAATTGATCTTTTTATACTAATTAGTTTTATTAATTTCCTTTGACCTGTTTCCTTCAATTCCTCAGGAAACCTCATTGATCATTTAAGCTTATCTTCCTGTGAATCTTTAAGTTGTACAAGTATTAAAAAAATATTTATCTTTACCTGTATGTGTCTGTATGGATGTATATGCATGCATGTGTGGGTGGCCGCAGAATCTGGAATGGGTAAGATCCCCTGATGATGAAGTTATAGGTGATTGTGAGTCACCCAATCGGATGCTGGGAACTGAACTCAAGTCCTTCTTTGGAAGAGCAGCAAGTACCGTTAACCACCAGGCATGTCTCCAGACCTCAGTTTTAGGAGTATTTTTTTCAAGGCAAGGCTATATATACATTCATACTTACTTCTTTATAGCCTGTAAGTTTCAGTATGTTGTACATACATTATCTCAGTGCAAAGTATATTGTATTTTCTACTATAATTTCCCTTTTGATTCAATGTAATAGAGAATATTTTAAAGTTTACACAGTTTTAAAAAATAGTTTTAAATTGGCTTCTTTTTTGTCTCTTTCCTTTCCGTGTCTATGTGTGTGTGGTGTGTGTCTGAACTCTGGTCTTTTTCATTGCATGGTAAATGCCTTAACCACTGGACAATCTCCCTAGTATCCATCCTGGCTTCTTTATTATGTCTTTGTGCTGTGAATCTTAACCTTTCTTAGCCTTTCTGTATTTGTAAAGGTCATTATTTTCATCTCACTCCTGGGCATGACGTAATTACATGTGATGTGAAAAGGTGACAGTTTTTAGAAGACTCTGGTGCATCATCTTCTGGCCTGGGTGACTGCTAAGGCACCCCTGGTGCTCTTTTGTTGAGCCTCAAACTTCCAGTCCTCCTGACTTAGCCTCCTAAGTGCTGGGTTACAGCAGGATCTACTACAATCAGTGACTAACCCTCTTTGTTTGTTTCACATTTCATTCTCATATTAATACACATAATAATGGGATCAGTATGACATTCTCATACTTTTCATTGTCAAATTTGTGTATGTTTAACAATCTTGCTCTTATACACTCATCTAAGAATTAGACTCAACTGTTGAAAAACCAAAGTCACAGTATACTTCCTAGTATCTTTTTTAAAATTATCAGCTGAGCTGTGGTGGTGCACAACTTTAATCTCAGCACTTGGGAAGCAGAGGAAGGCCATCTTGGTCTACATAGTGAGTTCCAGGAGAGCCAGGGCTACATAGAGAAATCCTGTCTCAAAAAACTAAAAAAAAAAAAAAAAAAACCAAAAAAACTAAATCTAAAACAAACTACTAACACCTGTGGATAGGTCTTTTATTGAAAATGTCTTTGTCTCTCAGATACTAACAAGTTAGCATGCTACTGAATTATATTTAAATAATAAATAAGTTTAAAAAAATAAAATTTTTACTTTACATAAAAGTTTTATAGTAAAATCTTCTCTTTAGAAATCAAAGCTCACCGTAGAAGAAACTGCCTCTTCAAGTTTCCCCCTCAGTCTTTCAACTTACACCAGCTGCTGCTGACTAGCTATCTGGAGATTCAATTAAGGAGACCTATGATATAATCGGTATGTTATAAAATATGAAGGTGTAAGTAGAGCAGGGAATGAGATCATTTTAGAAAAGCCAATGCTTCAAATATACTCACTTAAAGAAATGACTCAATCTGCCTTTTAGCTTTGCAGCTGTAAGAACTGAGAGACAAGTGTGTTTCTTGAGAGCCGTAACCATGGGAGCAGAGCATCAGCCTCTGAAGCTGGGAGTCCACCAGGGACAACTCCACCCCTAAGTCTAACTTGGTGAAGGGCAGAGTGACTGGAATTAACCAGAATGATTCATCTTTATTGTTCCAATTGTCCAAACATGCTGGGCTGGATCAACTCATTCTCTGAGTGTCACCTGTCATCCTTACTAAATGGTAGAGAGCTGACTCAGTGTCAGGCAGCACTCAGGTCTCACTCAGCCTGCCAGTTTATCAAGACTGACTTTATCCAGTTCTAACAGATTTCCTGGAGCCACTATCCTAAAATCATCCTCGAATCACGTTTAGATATAGTGGTTCTTACCCTTTCTAATCCTATGACCCTTTAATACAGTTCCTCATGCTGTGCTGACCCCAACCATGAAATTTCATTGCAACTTCATACTTGAAATTTTGCTACTGTTATGAATCGTAATGTAAATATCTGATATGCACGATGGCCTTAGGGGACCCCTGTCAAAGGGCTGTCTCAACTCCATAGGGGTTGTCACCCACAGGTTGAGAACCACTGATATAGAAGTTTCACCTAGTGCTTAACTAATATTTAAAATGATATAATCTAAAGCACTGTAATATTTCATAGCTAAATTTTGAAGTGTAAATTAAATGTAGGGGAAGATATATGTCTGTTAAGACTAAAGAGCCTATTGATTTGAAATAGTTGCCAGTTAATAACTCTGGTAACCTCTCATCAATAGCTGATCCTGTTTTATGATAGATATCTTGTATTAATGAGAAGCCACAGCAGGGAAAAAAGACTCAAAGGAACGATCACGTTTCACAACGACCATAATTACAATGTGAAATTCAGACACCTAACAATATCAATTACCGCTGGTAACTATCAATAAAAATTTAATAACTTTTTGGGATGACAATCTGGCAGCATATATCATAACCATACATATTAATTTATTTCTCCATCCATATTCATTAATTAAATAGCTACTGAGTGAGCATGAGGCTTAGCTCCCGGGGTACTACATAATAAATGGGACATAACTGCTTAATAGATAGTAAATTTCTTTGTATGATATGTAACATGATCCTATTTCTTTGTGCTTTATTTTTTAACTAATGTATATTAGTTAATGTACATATTAACACAGTCCATGCATACAGCATGCACTAATCACATTTACGCTCCCTTTCACACCTTTCATGTATAATAATCACTATTCCACATTTATGACAAATTATTTTTTTAGGTTAGAAATGTTATTTATTCATAAAAGTTTAATTTAGAGTATTTTCTAAAAGTTTCAGTGTTTGCTTCAACTTAAAATCATGTCAGGGTTAGTTCTACTGCCACATAACTTCATCAGTTACAAGCAGATACAAACAAATCTGCTTTTGTAAAAAAAAAAAAAAAAACACAAACCAAAAACAGAACATTATTGTTTTTAATGAAATTAATTGAAGCACCGTAGGGGGTTTAAGGCTCACAGGGAATCAGTAGCTCAAAAAATAATGGAAATGGGTTTTCACAATGCCAGTCATCAGCAGTATACTTAAAAGTCAAAAGTCATCTTCATACATATTATTTCTATAGTATCACTTAAGTCACTAGTTGTAATGACTTAAGAAAGAAGTAATCCTTCTTTATAGTCCTAGAATATGGACTATAATATTCTAGACAATGTCAAAAACTAAAGGCACTCCAAAAGTGGATAAATGTGCAAGAAGTCATATTTGCTCATTAAATATTTTCGTATTAAATGTAAGCCATTGTACATTTTATTTATTAAATAAGTTATTATATTTTGTTTGTCAGTAAAATGGAGAAACAGATGAAGAATAACTGCCTCAAAAGTTAAGTTGGAAAACTTTAAAATTAAAAATAAGTTGGAAAAATAAGAAACGCAATTAAATAAATCTATCATTAGACTTTCTCCATATTCCTCCCAAGGCTACCTAACCAACTCTGCTATTTTAAGCCATGCTTCCTTGTTGTGTTTTGACAAAAACATCAACTGTATATTGTACACAGTTCTGTAATTTTGCTTTTTTGCTTACAGAATATGCTCTATCTATTTTATGGTCAAGATTATGATCACAATGAGAGCAGAAACTAAAATACATTTGTACCAGTATTCTCAGTATAGAGCAAAAATAAAGTAATAACTAAAAAATGAAATGAAGTAATAAATGACATAGAGTTACATTGGACTGGAGTGTAGTCTACAAAGAATGAGTCAAAATTCCTTGAAGATCTATCCAAAGAGCAAAGACATTACAAGGACCCAATACTACTTATCAAATAAATAAAAGATCACCTGTTATGGGATATTTGATCACACTGTTTATCTCGAGTTTGTGTTAATTAAATAAAACCTTGGGTCAAGAGATGAAACTAGCAACTAGTTGACAGGAAGTAGCCATAGAGAGCTAGAGGGAGTCTGGAGAACCGACAGACACACACACAGGAAGTAGTAGGGAGGGATTTTGAGTCTGGTGGTCTTTTTGGCTGGGGACAGCAAAAGGGAAGTTCTCTTGGTGGGTCGCTGGCTAAGGAGGAAGGTCAGCTGGTTGCTTCTCAGCCTCTCTGAGCTAGCAGGTTTTCACCCTAGTATCTCACTCCTGAGTCTTTATTTGTAAAATAGATCTACAGAGACTTAGTTCAGCAGAGGTGGGTCCAGCAGGATGCATAAGTTCTGCTGTACCGCAGCCTGAGCAGCAGGACAGTGATTGTGGAACCAGTCAGTAGCTGAAACAGCAGCAGATTCAGGAGCAGCCGCTGTGCCGATGGTTAAAACAATTCCCTTGGGGAGATAGCAGTAGCTGTATTATTGAAACTGTGTTTTCATGAAGGGAGGATTAAGAATATGAGCGTGAGCTTGGTGACACCAACAGTATACAGAAAAGAAAAGTGGGCTCTTACTGGAAAGTAGGGAGAAGGTCTGTGAAATGTCTTTTTCTAAGGACCACACAGTCACGGCAAATGTGAACTCAGAGCAGACACAAAAACAAAAACTCTAATATAAAATTTAAAAAAATCCTCACACTAGTTTCAAGTTTCAGGTCCTCCCTTTTAGAGATGGCAGTGTGATCAATCCTGT
>CABHPQ010151606.1:0-14178 GCA_902168405.1 Peromyscus aztecus
TCTGACGAACCGAATCCAGCCTCTCCTCTCTTATCTCTTTTAATTGGATTTTTTGTTTGTATTTGAGGAAGTAAGATTAACTGTGCAAGTCTCTGACCAATCTTTATTACTGAAATTCTTGTGGGTGAATGAGTCATCACCTTTATTTCTCCCATATAGTCAGCATCAATCACTCCAGGGGCAACTAGAATTCCTTGCATGGTAGTACTACTTCTGCCCAACAATAACCCCACAGAGCCCTGTGGCAAAGGTCCATAAACACCTGTAGGGAGGGCTTGCATTCCCATTTCAGGGGTCAAAACTGAATAGATGGAAGAACTGAGGTCTAATCCAGCACTACCTGGTGTTGCTCTATAGAGGTCTTGAATATATTTCTTTGCTGGCGGATTGACTGCTGAATTACCCCAAAGGTCTATTTTGTCGGGGCCTGGGGCAGGCCCCTCCATCCGTTTCCCTGAAACGGACTCTTCTGGGTATTTGCCCTTGATGTGCATTCACTAGCCTGGTGTTTCCCTCTCTTACACCTTGGGCATAACCCAGGCTCTCTATTTGATCCGAAGCCCCTTCTCTTGCTAGGGCAACTTCTAATATAATGTCCCATCTGTCCACACCCAAAACAACTTCCAGGAGGTCCAATATCTTTCCGTTGTCTGGAATTAGGGTGTCTTTGCTGGTATAACACATCCCTAACCGCTTTTCCTTGTAATGCTGCCGCCATGACTATCCCTTGATTGTATGATGGTCCTATATCAGAACAAAGTCGGATATAGTCAGAAATGTTTCCCTTTTTTCTAAAAGGGCGTATCGCGGCCTGACATGCTGCATTGGTGTTTTCATATGCAAGTTGTTTTACAAGTAAAAGTCCAGCTTCTGAATCGCTAATTAATCGGCTAGCCGTTTGCATTAATCTGGAAACAAAATCCTGAAATAACTCATCAGGCCCTTGCCTTATCTTAGACAGATCCTCAGTTTGTCTTCCTGATGATGGAAGCGTATTCCAAGCCCTTTTGGCAGCGGCCTGAACCTGAGCATACACTGCTATATCAAAGTTTAACTGTTGACCTGTCTCTCGATAAGGGCCTTCCGCAGTGAGCATATCAAAGGTGACAGGAATCTGTTGTGCTCGATTTATTTCAGCTGTGGCCTGACACTGTTCCACGAACTCACTTTTCCACAGCAGATAGTCACCTCCAGATAGACATGCTCGAGCCATTTGTTTCCAATCACCTGGGGGCAAAACTTCTAAAGCCAGGCTTTCTAACAATGCTGTTGTGAAAGGAGCAGTTGGGCCATATTGACTACGTGCTGTTTTTAACTCCTTAAGCTGTTTGAAAGGAATGGGAGCATGCACTCTTATGATATTACCCTGGCGGTCCTGCTCTTCCAGGACAGGGAACATTTGAAAGCCTTGAATTTCTTCCCCCTTACTAGCAGCTACCCAGAGGCTAGCTTGAAGAGGAAGATGTAGCTTTAACAGAGAGGGTTCGCATTGCCTCAGAGGATCTCTGCGCTATGGCAATTACAGGTGGCTTTTCCATTCTAAAAGACACCTCCCCAGGTGAGTCTAGTTCCACCCCTACAGAGGGAAGAGGGGAGACTTGGAGAGTTTCTATTTTTTTGAGTAAGAGAAGTTACTAGGCTTTTCAAGTTTTTCAGTTCCCCCCTTGTCTTATTCCAAGATTTTTGTTCCTTAAACTTAATGTCATGGTCAAGAGAAACTGGACTGTTTAAACGGTGTAATACAAGGGCTTTCAGGTTCTGCTGGTGGAGCAGAGGGTTTTGTCTCCACCTCATCTACCTTAGGGAATGATCCCTCCTGCTTTTCAGGGTTAGGATCTAAATTATCCCGGATTAATGCCCACAGGCCAAGGGCTTCCACGGGAATATTTTCTGGCCCGTGTTTTTCATAGTATTTTTTTATTTCAACTCCAATTCTCTCCCAGGAATCCTCATTCAGCTTCCCATATTCAGAAAACCAGGGACACAATTCCTCTACAAACTTTAAGAACCTCTGTACTTGTTGTAGTTCCACCTTAACGCCTTTTTTAGTCTTTCTACAAGTGACTCTTCAAAGGTTTGCTTACTATTTTCCTGCCCCATTTTGATTAAGAGGTCTTTGTTTTTTCTTAAAGTGACTCGCAGGTAATTCTCACACTAGTATCTCCAGGTGATTCTAATCTCGTTCTTCTGAGAGCGAAGGTTAGAGGCTTTAGTTTTAAGTTTAAGAGAGAAAGATTAAGGCTTTTTAGAGAGTTTTCCCCCAAAATTTTCCAAGAAAAGCTTTATAGTTTGAGAAAGATTTTTTTCCCCAGGAGAGAGAAAGACCAACTTTTCCCAAAACTTAACAACTTTAAACTTTGACTTTTTACACCCCCATTTTTGCCTCAGGGAGAAATTACTTTCTCCTGCCACTTGGACTTAGCTGTCCCCAGATCAAAAGCTTCCTTAGGAAACCTTTTCTTCCCCATAAGCTCAAAGTAGAGCTTTTTTACCACCCGTAAAGCCCAAAGAAAGATTTTTCCCAGTTTGTGTTCATAGCCCCCAAAGTTAGAAAATTGGTGTTTTTCTGTCTAGTTGCCTTATCTTAATTTTTCTACACAATCTTACACTTCTAAGTTTTTCCTACACTATATTACTACCCTATACCTTATACTTATTTTTCACAGATAGAAGTTGAGAAAGGGATAGAAGATAGAAAATTTTGACAGAAGAGAATTACGCTGCAGCATTGGACATCCTTCCAGTCCGCTTTCCTTTTCTCTCGAGGATAAAACCCCTGCCCCTCAATATATATATAAAATATATATTTTCCATAACACTGGCATGCCTTTCCACTGGCAGGGCTGACCCACACTTTCGCCAAAAACTCTGTAATAAAACTATTATTTTCCTTTATCTTTGGTCCCTATTACTTTGTCTTTAGTCCTTGTTCATTTGTCTTAGTCTTCCCCTTTTTTATCTTTAGTCCCCCCTTTTTCTTTTTCCTTTAGTTCCCCCTTTTTTTCTTTAGTCCCCCTTTTTTCTTTTTTCTTTAGTCCCTGTTCATGGCACCATTCTGTGGGGCGTTTACCCACCAACCCCACAGCTTCCCAGAGTTTTCTTGAGTGTGAGCAGCAGGAAATATTAGATAGAAGGATTTATTGCAGAGAATCTTGCAGAGATAAACAGATAGAAAATAAAGGATAGCCTTGAGAGGGCCTGGAACCTTTTCCAACGGGCCCCGACTGTCTCTGCCCCAGAATTTTTATAGAGACGCCAAGGGGTGGAGCAAAAGACCTCCTCCCCCAGCACAGCCAAGTGCAGACCATCTCAGGCACCTGCACTCAGGCCTGTGGTCCTAATCATCCTCTATGCAGACCTGCTGGGTAAAGCCACGAGGAACCCAAGAACGGGCTCCCACAGGGAGGGAAAGGGTTTATTTCAGCTTATAGCTCATAGTCCAACATGAAGGGAAGTTGGGGCAGGAACTCAAGGGAGGAGCCTGTAGGCGGAATTGAAGCAGGAACCATGAAGGAACTCTCCTTACTGGCTTTCCCCCATGGCTTTCTCAGACTCTATTCTTACACAATTCATGACCACCTGCCCAGGGATGGCATCACCTTCAGTAGGCTGGATCCTACCACATCAATCATTAATTAAGAAAATGTCTCATAGACTTGCCTATAGGCTAGTATGATGGAGGCATTTTCATAATTGAGGTTCTCTCTTCCAGGATGACCATAACTTATGTCAAACTGACAAAAAAGCTAATCAGCATACTTAAACTGTTTGCATGATATTTGCTATAATTTAATTAAGTGAAATGTATTATCTCCACTGAGGAGTATATATATGTATTCTCTCCAGTAAGTCTCTTAGGGTCCAACTCATCTGTTTTAGATGGAACTGATATTTATTTCAACTTTTAATTAATAAGAGCTTATTTTATTTGTTGGCATATATTTTTAAAAAGATCCATAGGTTAAAAGTCTCACAATGGCATTCTAAGGCAGGAGGCAACACTTTAGTTACTGCCCAGACTGCTGCACCATGTATAAAAATTCTATAGTCAATAGAATTTTGTTCCTAAGAAAGAGAATGAAAGGTGTGGAGGAGAGAAAGAAAATAAAAGAAAGGAAAAAAGATAATTCTGAGGAAAAAACATGTGAAATTATGAAACATAGTTCTTCAATTGTCCTGTTATTAGTTCTTTGTAAGAGGGAATTTAGGTGTTGATCAGAACCAATACCATTTTCTTCCTTATTTCATTGCCCCCTTTTTTATATCCTTTTAAAATTCCTTCTAGCAATAGAAACAGAGCAGAAACAAATAAACAACAAAACACCTCTTAAAAAGATACTAAAATTAGCACAAAGCTACACAGAGAAACCCTGTCTCAAAAAACCAAAAAAAAAAAAAAATACTAAAATTAGGGCTAAAAAATCAGATTTGGTCTAGAGGATGAGTTAATTTAAATTGTAAGGAAGCAGATATTCCATTTATTGCAAATGTGAGCACATATTGGAAGAATGCATTCAGTAGGGGATTCCTTTTCTACTAGAATAATCTTTGGAAACATCCACAAAGACACGTATGCAAATATATTTCTTACAATATTATTTAAATAAAAGCCAAAAATGGTATGTCCACCAGTAAAAGAAGACATGGATTTTAAAATAATATTTATTACATTTATTTTACTTATTGGGGGTCCTCATGTCATGTGAGCATATGGATATCAGAGGACAAATTGTGGCAGTTGGTTCTGTTCTTCCACCATCTGGGTTCCTGAGATTAAAGTCAGCTCATCAGGCATTGTGGCAATCACCTTTACCCACTGGGCAATGTTATTGGCCCATTCTACCATGAACTGATATGTGGTCGGACAATGGAGTGGCACATGTACACTAAAAAAGAAAGGTATGTATATACCGTAGCTGGGGTAAAACAGAAGAGTCTGGATAACTTGGAGTCACTTAAGAGCCTAGATATAAGCCGGGCAGTGGTGGTGCATGCCTTTAATCCCAGCACTCAGGAGGCAGAGGCAGGCGGATCTTTGGGAGTTTGAGGCCAACCTGATTTACAGAGCAAGTTCCAGGACAGCTAGGGCTATACAAAGAAACCTTGCCTCCAAAAACCAAAATAGAAAAAGAAAAGAAAAGAGAGCCTAGATACATTCTACAAACATGCAATTGTAGATCTTAAGAAACACTCCAAAATCTGATGGTATCTAAGTAGACTTCAAGGCTGCGGGCTTCCAACATCTGTACCACCCCTACCGTCATCTGTGCTCTTTAATAAGCATGCCTACCCTTATTTTCAATGTTGCCACCAGAACTCTATGTTCACAGTCCTACAGCTCAATTGTAATTATAAAACTCTGTAGTGGGTAGCCATTCCAGCTTTGATCTGGAAGTTTCAACCCCCACTGAGGCTTTGGTAACTAACACACCTACAAGGCGGAACCAAGAGAGGACCCTGAAGACCTGAGATCTGGATGCGCCTGCTCTCTTGGTGCCTGGACGCCGGAGGTAGACCAAGCAGAGTTCTTCAGAGAACACTGCCAGACTGCGTTACACCTTTCCCAGACCCTGCAACCTACCTATCCCTTCATTTGTAAGTTACGCCACTAAATAAACCTCCCTTTTAACTACGTGGAATGGCCTTAATAATTTCACCAATAAAACTCCTCGAAAACAAAGACAAGATCAAGGTTGAGCTATGGTAGGGCCAAGTGACAATCACAGGCCCTTATAATTTGGCTAAAAATCCACGATGAAAGGCACAAGGTGGACTTGATTTTAATGTCTTGTGAGAGAATGAAAAATATAGGGAATGCCATTCTAGATTTCACAGTTTTTTTAAATTTCCCTCTGGGAATGGAGAATACATGGAACCCTTGCTGTTTAGGGGTCCTTTAATTAAAAAGCTACTTATGTGTTTAGGTCAGTGGAAAATGAAAGAATTGCAAAGTTTATACATTACTGAAAGGGGATACTGACTCCCCTTCCCTCTTCACCTGACTGCACACTTCTCTGCTGTTGGTCCTTGTTAATCCCTTGGCTCACACCATTAAATGAAAGAGATCAAATAAACCACTCTCCATTATCCCAAGACCCTCCTCACCCCAACATCTGTACCATCTCTCTGGAAGGTAGAGACTGGAGATGCCATAGACCTGACACATGGGTTGAAGGAAAGTCAAGGACCTGCCACTGTAGTCTTAGGCATGCTCCCCTAAGCCAGCACCTGGGGATTTTCTGCCTCCCTCCTCACAGTAGAAGTTGTAGTGGATCGGTATAAGATATTATGGTAGATTATTGTATATACTAGTAAACAAATTTAGTAAAATAGCAGCCTTAGATAATTTGCACTGTTATGGATTCTTGTATATTGATACAAATGTAAACTATTTTTTATATTCCTTTTTAAGATAATTTGTATCTTGATACAAATACAGAACTATATTTATTGTAATGTACATATTTCTACTCTTATTTGAAATATTTTGTATATTGATACAAATGTAAATTTATCTGTCATACTGTATATATGTTCTACCTCTGTTTAGAATATTTTGTATATTGATATATATTTAGGATTATTGTCATGTTGCATATTGCACTATACATTCCTACCTCTGTTAAAGATATTTTGTGTATTGTCACAATTTTGAAGTCATTGTCCTTTTACCATACATTTGCTTACAGACTGTTTACCTTGTTTACATGAAGCCTTAGTCCTTAGGTTATTTAGGTGGATAAGACTTATAGATTTATAGTCACCTATGCTTGTCATCTCTATAGTTACATTAGTTAGGTTATCCCAATTTACAGATACATAGGTCGGATGGACAGGTAATCTTCAAACACTTCATGGACCTAGAGAATATGGCATTTAAATAACTTAGAATTCTGTTGACATGAGACACAATTGCTCTTGGCAGCACTAATTTGATCCCAAGAGAATGTTGGGCTTCTAAGACATTCCTACTTGGAAGTTGTCTTCTTGGCACAAAATGGCCTACTGGACAAAGAACTGCCCTTGCCTTGACTGCTGACAGTACGAATGCTGTCCTTTCTGGACAAGTGGGACACAAGGAAAAGTGACTACTGAACTCTGTCAAGACAGGGTAAGATGGTCTTTCAGAATTCCTGCTTCTGAAAATGGTCTGTCAGATACTCTAGGCCTGTAGCCAATTTGAATGCACCAACAATACTGAGAAACATTAGGTGACTGTCCAGGCTGCCAGATGTCTCTGTCTACTCTTGCAAGACTCCGGAAAGTTGCTTGCATCCATCTTCCATTTCTCAGGTATCATTATATTCCTTCTCAGGTCTTTGATGGGATTGAAGACTAACAGTTATAGTTACAACTTAGTATATATATAATATCTTTGATAGAACATATTAAGTATTAGATTTAGGTTCTTTAGGATGGGACACCTTTTGGAATGATCTCTGTAACATGCTATTTACCCATGCTTCAGATTTCTCTGGATTTTAGTATGTGTCTCTTGTTTGATATTGTTTGTGTTGGCTGTATTTCCATCTTGTCTAGGTCATTATCCCTTATTCCTCCTGAACAATATTTGATAATCATTCCTATTGTGTACAGTTTTGTATTAGGTTAGAACTTTCTTATTTAGACAACAGGGGGAGATGTAGTGGGTAGCTGTTCCAGCTTTGTCCTGTAAGAACTACCCCCATCGAGGCTTCCGGTAACGTCTATGAGGTAGAGCTGAGACAGAAGGGCTTAAGACCTGAGATCCGGAAGTGCCGGCTCTCTTGATTCCTGGATTCTGGACGCTGGAGGTGGACCAAGCAGAGTTCTCCAGAGAACACTACTGGACTGTGCTTCACCTTTCCCAGACCCTGTAACCTATCCCTTCACTTTTAAGTAACCCCACGAAATAAACCTCCCTTTTAACTATGTGGAGTTGCTTTAATATTTCCACCAATAAGAAGTAGAAACACTCTATAAATTTTCACACATGTATTGAGGACCCCAAATCCATTTGGAAGTTCTCTATGGAATCCATAGAAGGGGGAGCTGTTCACAACACTCAGTTTTTAAAGTGGCAGAGAATCATCATCTGTTGTGTGATATTTTATGTTTTGACAAATAAAGCTTGCCTGGAAACCAGAGGGCAGAGCTAGCCACTAGTTAACCATAGAGCCCAGGCTGTGGTTGCACATACCTTTAATTCCAGCACTTGGGAAGAGGAAGCAAGAAGATCATGAGTTCAAGGCCACCCTGGGCTACATGAGATTGATCCAGTCTAAAAGAGAAACAGAGCCAAGTGGTGGTGGTACATGCCTTTAATCCCAGCCCTAGGGAGGTGGAGACAGGAATATAAGACAGATGGAAATGGATCTTGGCCCCCGTTCAGTCTGAGGATTCATAGAGGTAAGAAGTTACTGGTGGCTGCTCTGCTTCTCTGATCTCCAGCAAGCTTTATTTGTCAGAACACAAACAAAATATCACACAACAATCATCAGTGGAACAGAGTGCTATGGTTATGAGTATAGAGCTGTTTCCCTGGCTGAGCTAAACACTGCTCCAGTGCATAACTGTGGGGTGGCAAATGTATGAGAAGGCAGTAAGAATGGGTGGTAAGGAATTTGTCGACACCTCCATTTTAATGTGGTATTAATGTGCTTTTGGATTGGACTGAATTCCATTTCTCAAGCATATGAGGATTTTCCCAAGGATATAGTTGGCTATATCAATGTGTTACTTAATTTCTAACATAACTATGTGAGGTTCTGACATTGTCCCCATTTATACTGGATGAAGTCAAGGCTTGAAGACGGTCAGTCATATGCCTCAACGTTATGCCTAGCAGAAGCGGGCTTAAGTTACCTGCATTCCAAAGCCAATGTAAGGAGTAATGAGTAGAGTCAAGGTATACTGGCATCAATCATTGCCTGCCTTGTGCATCATGTTGCCAGTCATTCTTTTGATGCAGACGTGTAAGTGCAAAGAAGTGTATATGCAAAGACGTGTAAGTGCAAAGAAGTGTATATGCAAAGACGTGTAAGTGCAAATGCTTCTAAACGGAAGCGCTAGAGTAGTTTGCATTTAAGTTGTCAGTTCAGCATTTGTATGAACAATTCTTATTTATTAAGTCTCTAGTTTACCTCAATCTAAGAATTAATAAGAAAGAAAAAGGGGATTGTTCAGCCTCATTAGTATTCAAAAGGAAAATCTAAACAGCAGGTAGAAATGAAGACTTAGAAAAAACCCATGGTATTGTTCATTTTTTAATAAAAAAGGGAATAAGGGAAGGGGCTGAAGATGCCTTTGCTTAGGAGCACTGGCTCTTCTCCTTCTTTTCTTTCTTTCTTTTTTTTGTTTTTTATTTTTTGTTTTTTGTTTTTTGTTTTTCAAGACACGGTTTCTTTCTGTGTAGTTTTGGTGCCTGTCCTGGATCTCGCTCTGTAGACCAGGCTGGCCTCAACCTCACAGAGATCTGCCTGGCTCTGCCTCCCGAGTGCTGGTATTAAAGGCGTGTGCACCACCGCCTGGCTGCACTGGCTGTTCTTACAGAGGACCTGGCTTGGTTCCCAGTACCCACATGACTGCTCACAAACACCTGAAACTCCACTTGCCGGGGATCCAACATCCTCTTCTGACTCTATGGGCACTGTACACACATGGAAAATAGGCAGGCATGCCAGCAAAACATATACTAATAAAGAATAAAGATAAATGTTTTTAAAAGAGTGGGGAAGTGAAGTGGCACAGTCACCGTGGGACAGCCTGGGAAATGTCAGAACAGTGTGTGTTTCCCGCCTATGTACATGCACAAGAGACATGGAAATGGATATTATACAAAATTATGTGCAACTCAGAGCAGCTCCAAGGGGAGCAGTCCACTGTCCACCCACTGCGGATGGATAAAGAAAATGTAGTGTACTTGTAGAACAACAACAAAATATTAGGTTCTGATAAGTGTCACAACTGGATTACTTTTGAAAGAATTCTGCTAAGTTCAAAAAGGCAACAAAAAAGGACTGTGTTTTATGGTTTTTTTTATATGAAATATACAAAACAGATACTTTTATACAAACCAAATATAGAAGATGACCATGGAGTTCAGAAGAGCTGTGCTTAACCATGGCTCACAAATGCTGAGGGTCTTTGGGGGAGATGGAAATGTCCCAAGAATACACAGAGATGACAAGGGCACAGTGTAAATACGAAAACCCACCAAAATGTTCACTCTGCATGCTGAATGTCTGTGGAATAATGCCACACATGCAGAGGAAGACTGCATGAGGTTAAAAACAGCAACATTTGTGTCATTATAAGAGTTGAAACTTGTAAGATCTTCATGCCATTGAGATTCAGGCTCACACACCTCTACCATGGTGTTCAGCGAGGACAAGGCATTACTCCAGAGAAAGGGTATTTCTGTGAGGGCCCAGTAGTACTCATGAAAACTAAAGCATTATTAGAAAGGACTCCTGCCAGGACAGGAAGGGCAGTGAAGATGTGAAGAGCTCAAGGACTACCCAGATCCAGGCACTATTGTGGACATTTACACATGCTTCTCCATCAATCATTTAGAGTCTCAGAATTCAGCCTCCACCAAGACTGTCCAAAGAAGTGGGGCATGGTGGGGCACACCTTCAATCCCAACACAGTAGAGGCAAAGGGCAGGAGATCTCTGTGAGTTCAAGGTCAGCCTGGTCTACATAATGAGCTCCAGGCAGCCAGGGCTACCCAGTGAAACCCCGTTTCTAAACAAAAATAAATATCTTACCTGGAGGGCTCAAGAAAATTTATTATCATCCCTGGACGCTGCTTTTATAGTTGTTAAGGATGCTACTTATTGGGGACCCTACATCAGGCACAGTCTTTAAGAGATGGTTGTCCTCCTTGGTGCCCATTGTATAAGTGAGTGTGATCACATCAGTGAAGGGTGCAGAATCACACAAGCATAGCATTGGGTAACTTTCTAAAGGGAAGAAGTAACCAAGATGAGCCTTCCAGTGAGCAGAACTTAGCTGAGCTATAGGGTCTTGACTTTCACCCTTCCCTTTAGAAAGTTGCCCAATGCTATGCTTGTGTGATTCTGCATAGCAGAATCCCCCATCTGCCTGCATCATTTTGCTTTGCAAAAAAAAAAAAAAAAGAAAAAGAAAAGAATCTCAAGACTGAGAGTGCTAGGAGAAGTAGAACAAACTTTAGCCCAGAGATCATCAGAAGGTGAAAGACCAATGATCCCCAGAGCCTCATCTCTGCTTGTATTCCAGCTCACCGGCTGTCATGATATAATAGTGGAGAATAGATTAGGGGCTACTAAGGAAAAGAGTTACCAATGGCCTTCAACCACAATGAGATATATCAAGGTCCATTGGGATAGGCAAAAGCACAATTGCAATGGGACCTTGGGGCTGAGGAAGAAGACAGGCTTAACTCAGAATACAGCATGGTCATAGATAAGAGACACAGGAACACACAAAGCAATCTCAGAGGTAAGGAGGATTCTGGCCAAACAGTCAGGCTTAACTCAGAGTACACCTTGGTCATAGATAAGAGGCACAGGAGCACAAAAACAGCAATCTCAGAGGTAAGGAGGACTCTGGTCAAACTGCCAGGCTTAACTCAGAGTATAGCATGGTCATAGATAAGAGGCACAGGAGCACACACAGCAATCTCAGAGGTAAGGAGGACTCTGGCCAAACAGCCCTAACAGGATTCTTGCTGCAAAAAGACCAGAGTGAACAGCTGTCATCTAGGACATGGTGGGGGAAAGAGCAGGAACCTGATCAGATGTGAAGCACCAAGAGGTATTTGGAATATGGGTCTTGCTTAACTGACTTCAAAGGACCCTCTGCTGAACCTGGTGCTCAGATAGAACCAGTAGAAGACCTGGAACCCTGGCTGGAGTCAGCCCCAATGGAGTCTTTGAAGGCAGGCTGGCTGGACAAGGCTGGGGTCCCACGTCTACCTGGTGTCACCAGCATCTAGGATAGCATGTTGTCCCATACCTCATGAGAGTGTCCTTCCTTAAACCATTTAGAGCAAACAAAATTCTGCCCTTCTTAGGAATTGTTAAACTTTTAAGCCCAGACATAAAAATCCTTAATTGAAAATCAGTTATTCAAACAGTAGAGTTCATTCATCCACCCATCCTAAACACACACCTGAGCCATGTTTTTAAAAGAAGATGTTGCTTCCAGGCATGGTGCTGTATGCTTGCAATCATAGCATTTGCCAGGGAGGTCACAAGGGCAACCTGGGAACACAGTGAGATCCTATCTCAAAGGAGAGGTGGGGAAAAGATGCTTGCATCCATCATAGGCATCCCCTAGGGTGCCCTCAAAAACAAAACCAAAGAGCTCAGAACAAACTTTGAAGTCCTGCTAAATCACTAACTCCACTCTGAGATGATGGTTCTTTCTCATGTGCCCTGCCTCTCTTAATACCTGCTCAAATCACAGGTTCCTGCTTCCTGCTCTTGATGTAACTGTCCTCAAGTCAGACCTGGGGTTAGGGTCCCAGGCTTTATCCTCAACTCTGTAGGGTCCAAGGAGGAACCAGTTTCTACTGTGTAGAACTAACACACAGAAGCTGTCTTCCTTCCAGCCCATGCTCAACTGCTAAAAGCACCTACAAGTAAGAGTTCAGTGTGGGATGCACAGGTCCTAGACAAGAAGGTGACAGCCACTTCTCAAAGAGGGTTTTACACTCACATGGGATTTCTGCTGTATGATTTCCTCTTCTGCAGAAGTCAGATGGTGGCAAGAGGCACAGGTTGGATCTGAGAAAGAGAAGCTCTGAGACCTGGAAGAGGGTTCTGGGGCTGCTGACCTGGGATGAGTCTGGGGAAGGTAGGGATTAACCCCCATATGTTGGCTCCCTGCTATCTCTGAGCCAGGATGCTGAACAACAATCTGATTTAAAACATATGTGCCATTATCTATGTCCCTGGCTTTGAAAGTGGGATTAGTGTGGTTGTCTGTGGCCCAACATGGGATAACTGAGGTTCAAAGAAAGGTAAACGTGGATGGATTCAAAAGAAGCACTCATGCCACACCACCTAAGGACAGTGAGATGCATCAATAAGATACATCTGCTAATAATTAGCAGTCATCAAAGTCACTTTTCTACAGCATGGGCACAGAAGAGCAAGGAAGGCCAAACATAGTACCTGGCCTTGCTAGGATACATCAACATGTTTTGTATCTAAAGATATTTCAATGGCCTGGCACAAGCATGTCTTCTACTCTCTTGTTGAAATGGTCTTCTCCCTCTCTCTCCTACATTTAGACATTTCTTGGTCAAGATTCACTCAGTAGAAAAGAGTCCATGGATTCTCTGATGAACTTACATTCCTTTCCAACAAACAGAGAGATCACTGTTCAGAGTAGCAACTTCCACACAGCCTCTGCCTGGCTCAAGCAACGGTGCTATTGCAATGACCAAGCTTCCACCATTTGGGGAGCTGAAGCCCAAGGGCAAAGGCAAAGCTCGTGTTTTCGAGCAGGAATGGAGACTTGTTGGTAGGTGGATTACACTGGACACTGGTGCCTTTCCAGAGACCGTCTTCTTCCAGCCACATGCAGTTGCACCTCAAGCCCCTAAGCCCCAGATACTGGATATGGGAAGAAGGGTTTCTTTATCTTCAGTATCTTAAAGCTGTGTTTGTATGAAATTGTTTTTAAAACTCTTCTGGTGCTGACAAAGTTATTTACTAGGGAAAGTACATTGTTGCCAGCAATGGGACCAGGAAATCCAGTTTTCTACACATAATAAATGGAATTTACCATTAGCTTACAATGTATACTGACATTATTTTAGTGGATTTGACACCTACACATGAGAATAGATAGACCTGCAATGGGCTGGAGAGTTGGTTTGGTAGATAAAGACACTTACCACCTCCCTGAATGCCTGAGATAATTCTCAGAGTCCACATGGTGGAAAGAGAGAACTGACTTCCACAAGTTGTCCTCTAACCTATAAGGGTATGCTGTAACTCCCAACACACACACACACACACACACACACACACACACACACACGCACACTAAATGCATGTTTTTTTAAAGCAAACTGTAAAACAGAAGAAAACACAAGAGAAAAGTTTCATGACATAGAGTTTGATGGTAATTTTCTTTTCTTCTTCTTCTTCTTCTTCTTCTTCTTCTTCTTCTTCTTCTTCTTCTTCTTCTTCTTCTTCTT
>CABHPQ010151606.1:14188-46053 GCA_902168405.1 Peromyscus aztecus
TTCTTCTTCTTCTTCTTCTTCTTCTTCTTCTTCTTCTTCTTCTTCTTTTTTAAGATTCTTATTTATTTACTATGTATACAGCATGTACGACTGCAGGCCAGAAGAGGGCACCAGATCTCATTACAGATGGTTGTGAACCACCATGTGGTTGCTGGGAATTGAACTCAGGACCTCTGGAAGAGGAGTCAGTGCTCTTAACCTCTGAGCCATCTCTCCAGCCCCTGATGGTAATTTTCAAACATGACATAATAATTAAAAGTAGATTAATTGAATTTCACAAAAGTGGAAACGTTATTTCATTTAGTGTGATAGAAAAACCAATGCTCAGAGAAAAACATTTGCCAGCCATGAGTCTAATGAGGAGCTAACATCTAGAAGATGCGGAAAAACTCCTAAACTCCAACTCCACCATGACCAAACAAAACAGCCCAGTTAAACAGCAAAGCCTCAAAAGAGATCACCCTTCATGGTAAACACTGAACACTCATCAGCACAGAGAAGATACTTTGTACCATTAATCATTAGAGACGGACAAATTAGAGTCCCAATAGTTGAAAGGAAAAGAGCAAAAGAAAGCAAATGTGGTTGAGGTGACTAGAGATGTGTGCTGGGGGAGAGGGGGAGTCGGGATGAATCCGCACTTTTGAGTAAATGTGTGAAAGAATTTAAAGCAGTTATTTGTATGTCAACATTGACAGCAGCATTGTTAGGAGTGTCCAAATGTCCATCAAGGAATAAATAAAATGTGGTGTTGACAAAAAAAATGGAACTTATGATTCAACCTTAAAAATAAAAACATTTATGATGCGACATCTGAATGGCATCATGATGATATTATGTAAAGGAAAATATTCAGATATAAAAGAGCAAAGCCAGCATGGCTCCATTCTCAAGCAGCACCTAGAGATTTGTCTGTTGTGTACTGCTGTCCTGGAGCCGTGGGGGCTGGGTACTTTATCATTAACATAATCAATTGCCTCACAGTTCTAGGGGCTAAGAATTTAACATCAAGGTGCTAGTATCTGATGTGTGCCTTCTTGCTGGGCCTTAACATGGCTGAGGGCATCATGACAAAAGAGCAAGGGGTGAAGGTCAAAGGTCTTCACGGGCATTCCATCCCCAGATAAAAGCATACTCTGGGACAGGCTGGGACCAAGAAACACCACACCCAGAGAAGCAGAAAGCTCACAAGCCATACCCATTAGCTGGGAGGGTTAAGCCGGCCAGCAAATCTGTGATTTTTAAAGCCAGAGGCCAGGTAACAGTCAGAAGATTGCAAGATCACAATCTTTGAAGAGCTGAATTTGAGACGTGCACCTGTGCAGCTATATCACCTCGGGTAAGCTTCCCAGCCCTATGAGGAAGGGTGGGGAGAGGGATTTGAGGGGGGGATCCCTCCAGGACCTCCAGGAACAAGAATGTCTTCTCCAGCCCTGCCAGGGGAACCAATGAGAGAGGGTGAATGGGGCGTCCAGTGAGGCCTCCAGGCTACACAGGGGTGGGAGTGTCCCAGAACGTATAATTATGTCAAGGTCTGAGTCTGGCAACATGAGACAGGGAAGCTGGACTCCTGCACGTGAGGTTTAGATACTCACCTCTTCTTGCACCACCTCTGTCAGGTAAAATCCTCTCATCTCAAAAAGTACGTGCAGGAGAAGGCGAAGTGGATAAGGGGTCCAAACCCTAACCAAAAAGCTAGCTGCAATTGATACCCACTGGCAAAGGGAAAATCAGTTCTCTCCAGCGTGTGTCATTGTGTGTATCTACCACATTCCAGCTCAAGCCCCGTGCCCAGATGTAGCTGGCCAACATACACTGAACTCAATGCTATCTTTGTGGACTTTTTATTTGGTTTTGGTTTGCTTTGACATTTTTTGTCTTATTGGTCTTTTTCCTATCTGTTTTTGTTTGGGAGGGTTCGTGTTTTGGTTTTGTTTCTTGTTTCTTTTTTTAAGTGGGGAGCAAAGAAAATAAACTTGGGCGGGTATGGAGGTAGGGATCTGGGACAAGGTCTGGTTTTTGTGGGGGGAGGTTTGTTGTTGCCGCTGCAGTTGTGTTCTTCTGAGACTAGAGGCTTTTTTTTAATTATTTCCTTCATTTTTTGAGATCATAATATGATTACATCACTTGCTCTTTCTCTTTCCTCCCTCCAAGCCCTCCCATATATACTCCTCCTTTCTCCCTTTCAAATTTACCATCTCTTTTTTCATCGTTGTTACACACATATATATATGTATGTGTATATGTATATATGCATGTACATGTATATATACACATATATTCTTCCAAAATACACCCTGCTTAGTCTGTATAACATTACTTGTATTTTTCTTTTCATGGTACTAGATGACCAGCTGGTGTGCTCTTCCCTGGGACAACTGCTTCTCCTACTCTCTACATCCTCTTGCTGCTTGTACGTCTTTATGTAGCACTGAGGCTTCATGAACTTTCTCACCCACTTTAGTATGTCTTTTTTGTTATTCCTTGGTAGGCTTGATTTCTTGGCTAGGTGTAAAAGACTCATTAGAAGTATTGGCCCAATCAGGCCCTCACTTCTCTTTCCTCTACAGATTGTTAAGTCATGAGTCCTGCTCTCTGCTTGGCTATCCTTTGCTTGGGAGTGACCTCAGCTGCTCCAATATTTGACTCCAGTTTCAATGCTCAATGGCACAAGTGGAAGATGAAACACGGAAGAACAGACAATCCAGTTGGTATCATGGAAACTGTCCAGAAGGACCCCAGTGAGAAGTCTTTGCTATGGGGAGCTCATGTCCACAGTATAGGCTCTAGGATCCAGATCTTTCCAAGGTATAGCCTAATTGAGCATAGGGTGCACACATATCCCTATTGCCTCTAGCCTTCAGAATGGCTTCCAAAAGTGTACAGCCAGCCGGGCGGTGGTGGCACACAGCTTTAATCCCAGCACTCAGGAGGCAGAGGCAGGCGGATCTCTGTGAGTTCAAGGCCAGCCTGGGCTACAGAGCGAGTTCCAGGACAGGCTCCAAAACTACACAGAGAAACCCTGTCTCGAAAAAAACCAAAAAAAAAAAAAAAGTGTACAGCCGTCCCTGGCCATGAGTCATCTTCATCCATGGCTACAAGACCATTTGGTGAGCTTAGATTGGGTTTTAAGGGGAAATTAAGCCTCCTGGTTTTATGCTTCTAGAGTGAAGAAGAACAGAGGAGAGCCATTTGGGAGAAGAACATGAAAATGATGCAACTGCACAATGTGGAACACCTTGAGGGCAAGCATGGCTTCACCATGCAGATAAACACCTCTGGAGACATGGCAAGTGTGACGTGGATACCTCAATGCTACCCTTTCCTCCTCAGCTTTCTTTAACAAAATAAATGCTCTCTTAATGTTTCATTTGCTTTTCCCTGTAGAACGCTGAAGAATTAAATGTGTTGAAGAATGGATTTCAAAACCAGAAACACAGGGTTGGAGTAGTCCAGGAGCCTCAACAGAAAAAGATCCCCAGATCTGTGGGTTGGAGAGAGAAAAGCTACAGGACTCCAGTGAAGGATCAGGTATGGCTGTCGCACTCCCCTGTCAACTGTCCACGGGGATGCCAAGAGCGAGCTGCCATCCCTAGTTTGTGGAGGACACACAGCTTGCTGCTTTCCTTTAAAGAACTCAGACACTTGACCTGCTGTTGACATGTTGCTGCAGGCTCTGTGGGCAACAGCCTTTCCGCTCCCTCTTCAGGGTCTGGGTAGTACTTGTGGGCGTTTAGAACTTCTGAGACCCTAGAAGGACAGATGCCCCAAGAAGCAGGAAAGCTGGTCTGAGTGAGCAGAGCATAGCTCTACCTCAACACAGTAAGGGCTGCAAGGCGGGGTTAATGTACAGAGCCTTCCATATGTGAAGGGAGTTGGAGGCTAGGACACAGAGAGCTCTTATCCATACAAAGCAAAGGTAAATGTCATTACTGTCCCTGCTCTGGTTTTAGAAAGGGGGACACTGCAGAGATAACATGTCTGTCTCACAACTGACACTTTAAATGTTAGAAGCCACGTCTGCAAGTTGTCAGTTCTGATGTTATAAAGCATTATCATCTGTACTGCTCTGCTGTGGGATGTTCTGTATGGCAAATGTGTTGCTAATAAAACACTGATTGGCCTGTGGCTAGGCAGGACGTGTAGGCGGGACTAACAGAGAGAATAAAAAGAACAGGAAGGCAGAGGGAGTCTCTGCCAGCCGCCACCAGGACAAGCAGCTTGTAAAGATGCCGGTAAGCCACGAGCCATGTGGCAAGGTATAGATTTATAGAAATGGATTGATATAAGATATAAGGACAGTTAGCAAGAAGCCTGCCACGGCCATACAGTTTGTAAGCAATGTAAGTCTCTGTGTTTACTTGGTTGGGTCTGAGCGGCTGTGGGACTGGCAGGTGAGAGAGATTTATCCTGACCGTGGGCCAGGCAGGAAAACTCAAGCAACACTGCTCTATAATGAGAAGCTCAGCAGAGGTATGGTCTACTGTTACTTAACCGGAACCAAATGCACACTGTTCCATAGCTAGCATGTTCCACCATGATAAAAGGGTTTCTTGTGGATTGATGGACCTAGCAGTGTCATTGAAGACAGATGCTAATTTTCAGCTTAGATCAATCAATAGCGCTGGACTTCCTGGGATGAGTTGTAAGCGCCCAGACTACAGACGTTCAGCTGCAAGGTGTGGAGAATTGTGGTTCTGACTCTTGCTCCCTAGAAGGTGACTGGAAGTAACTGAGTCTCTTCCTCCTTTACCTTTGAAAGGAAGGACCCAGCGTGTACAACCATTGGTGTTCTGCTGCTAATTGCACGGGGTATGCGATCACCCCAGGAATGAGGATGCTCTTTTGAGAGCTGTGGCAACAGAGAGGCTCATCTCTGCTGCTGTTGGTGGACTAGGGGTTCCTTCCGGTTCTGTAAGGGAGGTAAGTAGGCCTCGAGTGGAAGCTCATTCGGGAATGCTAGAAAAGGTCCCAGGACCCTCCGGCATGAACAGTCCTTTGATAGCAAAAGTGAATGGAAATACCTTGGTGCATTGATTCCACACAACTGTTTCTCCTAGGCACACAACAGTTTCACCTGGTGCTCCCATTTGTCCTTAGTTTAAGCACACCCCAAAATATGTAAATATTTCACAACTTCTTAAATAGCTACACTGTTAGATACACAGCTTCATTGTTTAAGTTGTTAATTTGCCCCCAAAGAGCTTTTTACCTTACATTTAAATCTTTTGATCAACAAATTTTGTGTTCTGTGCTGTCCTCCAAGATTGAACACATAGAAGTAGAATGACAGGTTATCAGAGGGCAGTCTTGAAGCTGGGCATGGCTCAACTCCAAGCTTGTTGGACCTGGGAGTTTGTGCCCTCCTGGGTAGAACATGGAACCTGTGTCAATAGACAACACCCAAGTATCACCACTTATGGCGCTCACCAAGCCCTTTACAAAAGATTATGTGATATTTTGAACTATTATTGGTTCCAAATGAGAACATAAATCTTGAGCTTTAATTTGAAAAAAAAATGGATTCTACTTTTAAATCTTTTATGGTGTTCATGTCATTTTCCTGAATTTGAAGGTGGATGGCAGAGTGTGTCACTGCCAAGTACAGGGAGCCCCTTGGCTGAGCTTTGGTTTTATTTTTCAGGCAATTTTTATGACCCAAATTGCAACAGAACCCTGACTCACACTGTTCTCATGATCAACTGTGGCTCTGAAGGAACAGAATCTGACAATAAGAACTACTGGCTGGTCAAGAACAGGTGGAAACTGCCAAACATATCTACATCTGAGCATCAAAATGAGCTTGATTAGTACTTGGACAAGTTTCCAAGTACTTGGAACATTCCAAGAACATTGAACAGAGAACCATTCATACCTGACCACATTATGATGATGTTGAAGTATCCCTATGCTCTTACATTGAACAGAGAACCATTCACACCTGATTGTATTGTGATGATGTCACAGGTCTCCCAGGGGTATTGATGCTGTGTTGGTACTACTACAAAACTAAATTCCAAAAATTTTTCTTAATTCTGAAACACACCTACCTGGAAAGACATCTGCCCCGTCTGTCTCTGACTCTTACAGTCCAGTGTAAGGGAATGTTTTGACTCAGGGGTAGAAGATATGTGCTGATTTCGACTCAATAAGTGGAATGCCTGCCTCCTCACCGTCCTTTCTGCTGAGCCCACATCCCCAGCACAGTGTTTGCACATGCCAGTGAAGACCGTGTGCTTTAGTCCTCACGTACAGTGGTAATTTGCTGTGCCTTCAGCTGGGGTGCAAAACGGAGCATGGATGGTTATGAAAAGATTGCCAGAGACCTGAATAACAACTGTGGGACTGTGTCAGTGGCCATCTATTCCTTCATATGAGATGTTACACTGTGAAAAAGGAGGGCTGGAATGAGGACATGTCCACATGAGGGATTTCACCTTCATTCTGACCAGCCATTAGTGGGTGGGATACAATATAGAATCATAGAAGATATAAGCTGTGCCATAATTCCTTTGATACTAATGACTTGTATTGATTCACCTAAACAACATATTTAAGTATGAATTAAATTTATAGTTTTTGAAAAGGTGAGAAACATTTGATTTTAATAAAGTAACTTTATGCATCAGCAAACATGTCATTAGTATCCAAAGACAAAGCAGAATGTGTCAGTGGCACACTAGAAGAAGACTGGGTAACTTCAGACTCTTCTACTGTAGCATATGCACATCTATGTCATCTGTCCTGGGACCATGTTCGATCAAATCCATGGATGAAGGAAATTATGCAAAGTGGCCATAAGGACAAACAAAAACTGTTCTAATGAGGAAGCCTTCACTTCTTAGACGAGCAGACACAGAAGCACATGGAGGGTACTTCTCATTTCCCCCAAGTTAGGTACAAGGTGAAATGTCTCACACCAGCCTCATCAGCATCCTTGCTGTTGAAGACCCCGTGGGTGGACAGGATACCAAGGGCTTACCAAGGCTTGATCGTCCTGGAATCCACAAAGGATAAGGTATAAATTCCTAGGCTTGAGGCAGGGTTTTGAAATGGTGCCAGCCCTCAGAACGTGGAAGACAGGTGTGCATTTAAATGGAGGTGCCCTGCTGTATCTGCTTTCCACGGTTGTAATGCAACAGTCCTTGGACTAAGTACTTACAAAGAAGACAAATTTATTTGACTCATGGTTTCAGAAATCTCAGTTCATGGTAGTTGGGCTCAATGCCTTTGAGCCCAAGATGAAGCCACATAACATGGACTGGATGTGTGTTAGAACACAGCTGCTCACCTCATGGCAGCCAGAAGGCACATCAGTCAGACAGGAAGGTAGTGATTCCAATACCCACTTCCATGGCCTGTCCCCAGTGGACTCCCATCCTTCCCCTAGCCCCACTTCCAAAGATCTCAACATTTCCCAGTAGCATGGCAGCTTGGGGACCCAGCCTTCAACACATGGACCTTTAGAGAATATTTAAGATCTAAGCTACATCACAAGTTGTCAACTAAAGAAAACCTTCCCATATGTTCATGTATAAAATAACACCTGTGTTCATGACATTATGAGCCCACTCGGGAAACTCTACAGAAATGCAAGTACCTCAGGAAAGGAAGGACGTAGACAAGCTGGGGTCCCTACCCACAGTGCTCACAGCGGCTTCTCTGCAATCCCATCCACATTGGACCACTTGCAATGCTAAACTGTCTTCTACTTTCCCTTGTGTTTTCTAACATTTTTATTTTTGATTAAAAATAATATATATTGCATCTGGACTGATGAAATTCTTTGGGTTTTATTACAAAAACCGGCAGTGTTAGAGCCAGATGTGTGAGAGTCCCAAGCCACTGCACTCCCCCGACCCCACCTCTTATGTAACCCTGCAGAGTGTTGCAGCTGCAGGTTCGAAGAGCAAACATTCTGCTTCTTAAAGGAGTGGTTCTCAACCTGTGGGTTATGACCCCTTTGGGGTCACCTAAGACCATCAGAAAACACATATATTTACATTATGATTCATAACCATAGCAAAATTACAGTTATGGAGTAGCAACAAAAATAATTTTATAGTTGGGGGTCACCATAAAATGAGGAAATGTACTAAAGTGTCACAGCATCAGGAAAATTGGGAACTACTGCCTGAGAGGATGAAGCAGATGCAGGAGAAACCTTGGGCTTTTTCAGACCAAGCATGTCCCAACCTAAAACTAGACCAAGGAATGTCTAACGGCAGGGAAACATGGGCAAGAGGGTCGAAGAAACAGCATAGTCAACTAAATTTTAAAAATGACTTCTCTAGTCATACAACCAAGCCTTCTGCCTTTGCTACAACACAGCTTGCAGAACTTCCTGATTCCTTTTTAAAATGTAATACTTTTGTGTATTAGTCCAGCTTTTCTCAGAATTGGAAGCAATAGGGTGTTTGTGTGGAGGAAGGGCTTATTTTCAGGAACTGACTTATGCCTGGTCAGTCCCAAATCTGTGGTTCAGCTGAGACTGCGCAGTTACACCACAGAAAGATGATGTCATAAGTCAAGTTCAAAGGCTGTTAGTGGGAACGGGACATGGTAGCACATCCATGTAATTCCAGCACTGAGGGTAACTGCAAATTCAAGGCCAGCCTGGGCCAACGGTGGGAGCCTGTTTTCAGGTTCCTCGTGGCTTTACCCAGCAGGTCCGCATAGAGAAGATGATTAGGATCACCGGCCTGAGTGCAGGTGTCTGAGATGGTCTGCACTTGGCTGTGCTGGGGGGTGGGGGGAGGTCTTTTGCTCCACCCCTTGGCGTCTCTATAAATACCCTGAGGCAGAGACAGTCAGGGCCCGTTGGGAAAGGTTCCAGGTCCTCTCGAGGCTATCCTTTATTTTCTATTTGTTTATCTCCACAATATTCTCTGCAATAAATCCTTCTATCTAATATTTCTTGCTGCTCACACTCAAGAAATCTCTGGGGAGCTGTGGGGTTGGTGGGTAAACGCCCCACAGCCAACCCACATCTCAAAAGTCAAAACAACAATAGCAGACTCAGCGCTCTCCCAACCAAAGAAAGCTGTGCTGATAAAGGCTGTCTGCTGAAGTGCTTACTCTCGCTTACAGGAAGAGGATCATTCTTTCATTTTATTGTTTCCGTCAACTGAAGGAGAAGTAAGGCTCACCTATATGGTGGAAGGCAGTCCTGTGTACAGAAAGTCCACTAACTTAACTGTCAATCTCATCTGAAAACACCATAACAGAAACACCCAGAACATTTGACCACATCTGTGCTCTAAAGTCTGGTAAGAATAACTGGCAAGCTTCAGCACCACCTCAAGTGTTCTGTGCATCTTGTATGCATTCTCATAAGTTTTTGTTTTTTGTTTGTTTGTTTTTTTTTTTTTTGGTTTCTCATGGAACGTGGAACAGGACATGTGTGTCTGTTGGAAGTCTGTTGGAATGTCTGTTCCAGTCTATGAAAGATGAACCCATAGGGAAATTGTCAGACTTAGTTTGAGTGTTCAGGATACTAATGCCACTTAACACACCCCTTCTAAATATTTTCTCATTTAAGTACAGTGATGCTCACTGAGCTAAGAATGACCATTACAAATAATATACAATATTATCCAGCCAACTGTCCATTTGCAACATGACTTATTACCATTCAATGTTAGGCATCTCCATGTTTAACAATTAATGTTCATATGCAATCACTTAAATAATTTAGGGCCAGCAAGATGTCTCCAGAGATAGAGATGCTGTGCAAGCTTGCCAGTCTGAGTTTGATCCCTGTAATCCATGTAAAGGTTGAAGGAGAGACTGACTTCACAAGGGTGCTCTCTGACCTCCACATTCATGCCATGATGAATACTCACACACACACACACATTATGCTTACATACACAATGATATGTAAAGAATGTCTGCCTAAATAATACTTGAATAATCACAACACCAGCTGACATCCCAATGTGGATGGAGAAATCTCACAAGGTCCCATCCCTAAATGAAGAGCTACAGGCAGTTAATGGCTTCTGAGAGAGGGACAATCAGTCTTCCTCGGGGTTGAGACCCTGATAGGTTATCCAATCCCAAATAACAGCAACTTAGCAGGTTGTATTTATAAATTTACATGTATATGCATATATATGTACATGCACACATATTAATGATATTAAAGAATAACAGACCATGAATTTGAGGAGTGTGGGAGTACAGGGGAAATTAGAGGGAGGATAACAAGGAAGAAATGATGTAAATACAGGACTCATCAAAAATAAATAGTAAGTCACTGGACAAAAGAAGTTGAAATGTCAGCAAACCTATCATTTATATATGAGAAAAACAAAACTTCAGTAATCCCCTAAATTGGACAAAAGCCCTAAAATCCCATGAAGCTTTATAAGTAAATGGGTCTTGAAGCTAGAGCTTCTTCAAAGTCACAATAGGTCTGAGAACTGAATTGCTTAAGTCTCTGTGACAGTGAGGATACTGAATTTCCTTTCCAATCTTGCTAAAGGTGTAATATCAAAAATTCATTATATGTAGCTAAAAAAAAAAGGTAGTCAAAGAGAATTATAAAGTGTTAGCTGTTTAAACTAATAAAATAAGGTTTTGCTTGGGGAAGCAGAGCCTGATACACTTTTTTTGCATTGGCAGAAATTCTTTCTGTCCTTAAATCTTGATCATTATGTGTCAGAAGTAAAAACAAAAAAACATATATTTATATTTTATGTGCAGTTAAAATACGTGTAGGGCAGGTGAGCATTTGTTAGTATGCATGAGGTACTAGATTTTATCTCCAGAGCCACACACACACAAAAGCACCAAAAGTAAAAATGTACCTAAAGATGTTTGTGGAAGCTGTATTCATAACATAGGAAAGCAGGAGGACTCCTGCTTCACAGAAGGTGACAGTTAAGTAAGGATGTGATACAGTACAGTCCTCTGCAGCCGTCAGAACTAATGTTTCTAAGAAGCTTCTAACACCATTGAAAACTAGCTGTGTCATAACAGTAGGTTTAAAAACAGCAAGAAAGAGAAGCATACAGTCTGTTTTACTGAAATCACATAAAAATATGTCAAAAAAATTGGCTGAAAGGGGAAAACAGCAGCAACTTTTCATTGCGTGAGATGCCATGACGGCCAAAGGCCCACCCCTGCCCCAGGCAGGACTAGTGCTGGCTCACTTTCGGCATCTGGTGCACACAGCAGCAGCTGCACGGACCCCCCACCCCCACGCCCAGGCCACTCTCATCTTTCTTCTGGGTGGTATTGATCACGTGGCCTGTGTGGCTCCAGGGATGTCCTTCTCGGGAGACAGGGACTTGTCATTGGTTGACACTGGCTGTGACAAAACCTGAGGGGTTCTTTGGAGGGTTCAACAGAAGTCCTTGGGGCTCTTACTGGGGTCAGAGCTGCAGATTCTGATGCCTCAGAACCAGGGCAGGGAAAAGCTACCCTGCTCTTCTCTTTGCTCACAGTGAGAAGATGCACAGAGAGCTGAATCAGCCATATTCTAGGGTCATGACCAAAACATATCTTCAGGATCAGAGAATTCTTTTCTACATACATGTGTACAAATACAAACACAAACACATGTACATATAGACATACACATATACCCTTATTCCTACACACATGTAACTTGGCACACATAGGTGGTTATGTATATATGCATATGACTTACAGGCATGTTTTTACTCATATGTACAAACTTATAAATAGACACATTTAACATGCATGCACATGTTTACACTCATGACACACATGCCAATGTATGTGCAAGTGCCATATTTAAAGGAGCAATATGAAAATAAAATAGACTTTACAGGTGGACTGGGGGCAGGAGGGACGGGTGGGGAGGGAGAGGGACTCAGGGAGAGAGAGCTGGAATTAAGAGACATTTGAGGGATGATATGGAAATCTAGTGCATTTTAAACTTCCTAAAATATTTGAAGTTTATCCTAATGAGCTCTTCTAATAATGGGGAAAACAGGTACCAACTGGGCACTTCTTGTCACTAAACAAGTCTTTCAGTACCAGAACTTGGTTGCATTCAACTGAGTGGCTGGCCACGGGGATCCCATGGAAATCCCCAAAACCCAGGCTGTTGCCAAGACTCTGGATTGCTCTCCATAAACTGACAGTGAGTCCCCATTGCTGAGGACAACACTCACAGAACTCATTGAACACGGAGAAGTGGAGCTGGTGCCTACATAGAACCTTCACCCCAGTGTTCTAGTGTCTTTTGTGAGGAAAGGTGCTCTGAAGGCGACCAAAGAAAAACAGAAACACCAATCCAGCCACAAAACCCTTGACCTACAATTTTTTCCTACTTGCAAAATATGCTAGGGCAATGGTGGAACAGAACTCGTGGGAGTAGCCAACCAATGTCTATGGTGATATTTTCTTTTGTACCAAAATGTTATTTGTATAAATAAAGTTGCCTGGGGGTCAGAGCTATTAGCAAGCCATAGGAAAGCAGGGCAGTGGTGGTGTACGTTTGTGATCACAGCACTTGGTAGACAGAGCTAGGTAAGTCTCTGTGTGTTCAGGGATACAGCCAGCATTGGATACACATGCCTTTAATCTCAATACCAACCATAGAACACCTGGAGGTCTATACAGACAGGCCGTAATGAGGCAGTCCTGTGGTTGGGTTTACAACCAATGAGAAGGCAGAACAGAGACTATATAAAGACTTTAAAACAGGAAGTACTGGCTCCTTCGGAGAGGTAGGACCACTGCAGGAGGAAGGGTAAGGTTTTGGCTCTTAGCTCTGACCTCTTGGCTTTCTTCTTTGCATTGGTTCTGTGTTTCTTATTTATAAGACAGTTGGTTACATCTACAAATGTCTAATTTGACTTAAGGGCCCGCTCCATGAGATGAAGATACCTGACACTGCTTGGGTGGCCAAGAACCAGAGATAACCCAGAGATCTAGGGTAAAACCAAACCCTATTGATCTTAAAAAAAAAAAAGTATTAATAAATTAACTCCCAATATTTTGCTACTTATACTATAAGTAAAATATAAATAATATAATATAAAGTATATACTATACCTTATTCAGTCATCACCAGAGAAGTCATCACCTTCCTCCAGCAGCAGGCAGGAAATGATACAGAGATCCACAGCCAGACATTATGTGGACAGTAAGTCTAAATGGGAGGTCTCCATCAAATCCCTCCCCTCTGAGCTCAGGAAACCCCATGGAAGGGGAAATGGAAAGAGTGTAAGAGCCAGAGGGGATGGAGGACACCAGGGGAACGAGGCCCTCTGAGTCAACTAAGCAAGGCGTGTATGAGCTCAGATGCTGAAGCCAACACAGGTCAGCATGGGTCTGTACTAGGTCCTCTGCATATATATCACAGCTTTTAGCTTATTGTTTTTGGGGACAAACGAGTGTGAGAACTCGTGGGTCTCTGGTTCCTGTGCCTGCTCTTCAGCCTCTTTTCCCTCTGTTGGATTGCCTTGTCTAACTTCAATATGATGGCTTCATCCTATTACGTTTTATTTTGTCACGTTTGGTTGTTATCTCTTAGAAGCCTGTTCATTTCAAATGAGATACAGTGGAATCAGAACGGAGGGGAGGTGGGGAGGAACTGGGAGGAATAGAGGGAGGGGAAACTATAACCAGGATATACTATAAAAGAAAAGTCTATTTTGAAAAAAAAGGAAAAAATGGGAAAAAATGAATCAACAAGGCAGAGCCAATGTGAAGGCCCACCTGTAGTGAGATGACCTGACCTAAGCCAAGGCTATGACTGACCCAAGTGTGCCACTTTGTCTAGTGCTCTTCATTCCTTAACTTCCAGATCCTGGAGCGTGTCAGAAATAGTTCATCTCTCAGTTGACTTTACTTGTAAATTCTGTGGTTCTGATGGAACAAGATGGCATCTTCCAAAAAGATAGCCTGGGTTCCCACTCTGTACTCCTTATGAGAAGGCAGCTGTGGACTGTCATTGAAGCCTCGACTGCCTAGCAGTGTCCCTCACCCTGGTGTCAACACTTGAGAGTGACTGGCCTTTGGTCAGGGCAGGGCAGGGCCCAAATTGCACTATAAGTGCTTATGGCTTCTCTCCTGACCTCTCCACTCCCATGCATGGTCTCACTCGCTTCTGACTAAGACCTGGGGAACACATGGTCACTAATAAGCAATCAATGGGGCAAATTGGGGACAATAACTAAGTCCTCTACTGAGCTATTCCAGGAGTTTCCCAGGGATCCCTTCCTGCCTATAAAGGTGTGTCAGTCAGTTTTCTGTTACCATAACAAATACCCAAGATACTCAACTTACACAGAGTAAAGGTTTATTTTGGGGATTTGTTTGGGTTCATGGCCAGTTGACTCCACTGCTTTGGACTTGTGCTAAGAAGGCAGACCATAACTGGGCACATGTAGAAAGCACCTATCCCTGACTCCAAATGCTGGGGTTAGGTTTTGACATGGATGGTAGGGATTCATATTCAGGTCATCATGATTGTGGAACAAACTCTCTTGCTCATTCAACTATCTTCCTAGCCCCTCTTCCCACCTCTTTGAGAAAGGATCTCATGTAACCCAAGCTGGCCTCGAACTCATTATGTATCCAAGGTGGACCTTGAACTTCTGATCCTCCTGCCTGTACCCAGTAAGTGGTTGGATTACAGGCATGTGCCTACACATGTGGTTAAGCCCAGCCTAATGGCTTCAGCATTTTCCAATAGTACTGTGATGGAGTCCTAAACCTTTATGGACCTTTGGGGAAACATGTCAGATGCCAACTACTGCTAAAAGGTGATGAATACTCTTTAACACAGCTTTTCACGGCATCTTTCTGGTTCAGTCTCTGGCCAGAGGATTCACTGAAGACAAGGACCTCCTTCCTGACTGAGGACCATGTCATCTAATTTTATAAATAAAGAAGCATCTAGAGAAAGTGTAGTGCTTTCTGAGTGCTGAAGATTGCTTTAAAGAATATCTGGATTCTAGATTGGTGGATGCTGTGGTGCAGAACACTGGGAGTGGAAACTTAACAGAGAGAACAGCTTCTTTTGAATCAAGGAGTAACCAATCAAATGCAATACGCAACAGTTTATTTATAAAACAAAAGGAAAAAACAAACTTAATTCTTTTACGACATCTTATAGATTAAGTAAAAATACCAGTATTAATATATATGTATATACATAGTGCATATATATATGTACAGATGATACGGTAACATTACATGCTTCTCAGGACAGAATTAAAACATGTTCCCTCATACCGATGTAAAATTCGATCACAATCTCAAACACCCCAAGAAAACTTGTTTCCTCTATTTTCTCTCTTTCAGACTTCAAGTACAGGAAGTGATCAAACCAGGATCTAAACGTAGAACCCATCTGCTATGCACCAACAACAATGGATTGCCACAGATTATGAGTTGGGGGTCTTCGAAATTCTTAACACGGGTCTCCATAACCCTACACTGTGTCAACCTTCTACCTGAGATGGGAGGGAGTGATGAGGCATGACAGTCTGTAGGTTTCATATACATGTTTACATGGATGTTTTGACAAAAGCAACTAAAAGGATGTCTTCTTACAGCAACACTGGCCATGAACACTCTGGGGGAGGATTCCTTTTTCCTCTTTCCTTGCCAAATGAAACACAGAGCCCCCTCCCTGGAAGGAAAAAAAAAAAAAACCCAAAACCAACAACTCAGAGTGAAGCACCTCTGGCGATGATCAGCACACAGCAAGGGACAGAGAGGTAGCGTTTCCTTGGTGACAGCTCCGGGCTGACTCAGATGATTTCAACACACCCTCTTCTGCAAAAGGCACTCACATATTGTCTGTTTATAAATCATACAGTGGGGTCCAAGCATGGGAGTCTCTCCTACAAATATAAAAGAGATAAGCTGAGGAGCTGGTACAGCAGAGAAAAGGGTAAGAAATACACATTGTGTGTTTCTTTTCTTTTTTTTTTTTTCTTTAAAGGATAATCAATAAGGGACTTTAAAATATTTTCATTGAAAAGTTTGGAATTCTAATAAAATTATCAGCAAGAAGCAAGGTATTAGAGGACGAGAGATGGAGTCCAAAACACTGACAGGAGGGGCACTGGCTTCCCAAGTGGCCCAAGTGAAGGATATGGTTTGCTCTTGACTGGTGGCTGCGTGAGAGGGAGGGAAATGGAGGCTGAGAAGCAAGGAACAGGATGGAGGGTGGTGTCTCCAGGAGCAAAGGGAACGTACGGGGATCTGCACTGAAAAGAATGGGTTGCCCCCTCCCCACTGCCCTTACATCTCTGTCCATAAAGACCCTGCCCAAGCCAAGGCTGCCCTCACCGGGACACCACTGAGCTAATGGAATTGTAGGATGTGCCACTGTTACAGCTTGAGGCATAGGCCTCCTGGCCATTGCCATCAAGGTTGATCTTGAACACAGAGGAGGCCTTCAGTAAAAAGTCCGCAGCATCTCGACGCCCCAGCTCCCGAAGTTTGGATATGAGGATGCCCACTGTACTCTCAGGGTAGGAGGTCCATTCCTGTAGCAAGGCATGCACTGGGCTGGGGAGGAAATCCCTAGGAGCCCTAGTATTGATGTTGTGCTTGGCCACCATGTCTGGGAGGCCCAAGTTCATGGCCAGAAGGCACCAGTCCTTCCCCATGGGGTCGGGTGGGTCAAGCAGACGACTCAGTTTCCTCCGGGTCAGCAGACTGAGGTCTGATGCGTGGATGTCCATGCCGAGGCTGGCCTGTGAGTAGACATCATGACACCCAAAGCATGTGATGCTGCTGAAGCTCTCCTTGTACCCTCCCATGGTGTTGGTAAGGGAGCTCTCTTTCAGGGTCTGAGCACGGAAGAAGTCCCGGGGCTGGTAGACCATGACTGGTTCATGGTGTTCCCGCAGCTGCTGGGGGCTCAGGTAGTGCTTCACTGTCAACAACCCTGGCAAGGTGGTGGCCATGACATTCTCGATGGTGCTGCACACCGAGTCCAACAACAGGCAGCACTTGATCTTCTCTGTCTCTAGCCCGCGCACCTGAACCTCGATGCCCTGACCATGATTGACCAGCAGCACCAGTAACTCAGCCCCTCGGTTTGCAATCCTGCAGCCACTCACCCACAGACGGATGTCTGCGTCACCCTCGGCACTCTGCTGGTGAATCCACCGGCACAGGTTAACCTGAACTTTGTGAAAGATGCCACAGGGGAAGGGAGTGAGGTGCTCCACAGGGACGATTCGCACCCCGCCGTACACCATCACCTCATCCTCCTCATCAGCCCAGGAGCGCTGCAGGCTATCTGTTTTGATCAGAGCAGGAACATCCACCATAGTCCCACTACTCAGGTCCCGGGCGCAGATGTCCATAGCATCCAGAATCTGCAGCAGCTCCTCCACATCACTGTCGGGAACCAAGCGTTGGATGTCTTCCACGGTATAACGGCCCCGATAATGGTGTAGGGCCCGAGGCGTCTCCACAGAGAGCAGCTTCCCCAGGACGTTGGTGCAGAGCCATCGGGGGTCCAGCAGCAACACATCCTGAACCGTCTCACTCTGCATGATGTTGATCTGCCAGAGGCGACAACTCAGAGTCACCAGAGGGAAAGGACACCCAGGCCAGAGGCGCTTAATTACCCAGAACTCAGTGGGGAATCTCAAGGAGACACTCTTGAGACATGGCTCTATCTCTAAAACCAAACCTAACCACTGCCCTCAGCTGGTTCCAGAATATCAGAGGACAGCTTCTCAGAAGCAATTCCCATGGAAGTAAAAATCAAAAGTACGTAAAGACAGGGACAAAAGCAATAAACAAACAGTGAAGAAGACAAGGAAAGGAAGCGAGACAAGACAGCAAAAAGATTGGCTTCTGATGGAATCTGGGTCTAGAAAAAGCCACAGATCAATAAAGGGAACTATCCAAAGAGATTAGCAGGGCAAACAGAAACCCTTGAATAAAGACAATAAACTTGGCCACTGTCTTAAATCGGGGTTGTATTTCTGGACTGTGAGCATGTGTTTTACTGAGCTTTGTGTGGGAACAACCCTATCTTTAGAGACACTCAATGATTTACAGTAAAATATAGCAATGTCTGCAAAATAAATTTTTAAAAGGTAAGAGAAAGGAGGCAGAGGAGCCAAAATGTAAAGACTTGGTCAAGGTCAGCTGAGAATATATGGTTTTCATGTGCTATCTTTTGTTTGTCTGAGACAAGAGGTCACTATGTGGTCCAGGCTGGACTTCAATTCTTCATCTTCTTGTTTCCGGTCTCTGAGTGACTGGGATTACAAGCATATCCCATGATACCTAGCTTCCATGATGGTGGAATTTTCTTTAAAAAGGTTCAGAATATTGTAACTAACATACTAATGCAATACAAAGTTTAAAGACACATTAAAAAAAAAACAAAAAAAACTTTATATATATTTGTTATGTTTGTCCCTATGATAACCCTTCAACTGAAAGAGGGGACAGAATGATACCAGATATTAACCAGTGTGTCCATTTCTTTAAAAGCCCAAAAATTGGAGAAAAAAAATGTGAAACGAAAACAAACCAAAGCCAGAAATCACTTTTTCCTTCTGGACCCTTTAAGGATAGTCTATGAATAACGATGTTCCCAGGTAGGTTTTCATTGCAGGGGCCTCTGGCTCCACCTGCTGGCCATGGGACTCCACTGCCCCAGTGAGCTTAGGCTTCTCACTGCTTTCATATTTGAGCCTCAGACTTAACTTCTCCAGAGGAGACAGTCCATTTCCAACAGGGCACTGAGAAGACCCCTTTACCATTTCATACTAACTAATTATTGTTATTTCTTTAGGGTCGAGGCAAAAAAAGCTTGACCCATGGAGGAGGACACTAAGGAGCTAATGGTTCGTAAAGAAGGTTGCAGCTGCACAGAACTGGCCCATGTCACTGAGCTTCCCTTTCCTTTGCCCTTTCTCCCAGTCTTCATTTCCTAAAGTCTCAAGCTCAAGGGAAGATGGGATATGACATGAAACTAAGGGGATCCTACATCATGACTTAGAAAATTTCTGGTCAAATACTAGGAGGTAAGAGAATCCTGTCAAAGGAGAAAGCTTATTTTGGCACGCGCACGCGCGCGCGTGTGTGCACCTGGGGGTGGGGTGGGGGGATGGAGTGGGGGGAGACACCCTATCTAAATGTCTAAATGCCTTTGCCCTGTTCCTGTCCTCTTCCCTGCATTCAGTTACTTTACAGAATGCTAGTCAGTCAGCCAATCAGCTGGCAGTTTACTGAGAATTCAAAGGCTGGCATTACTGTTTGAGGTCCTTCTGGGCCACTAGCTCTAGATTCAGTATTAGTTTAAAAAAATCACACACAACTTAGACAAATGCAAGCCTTGACGGGGCACACAAAACCAATGAACCCAGCTCTGTTTTCAATATTCTCAGATGATTCTAATTGTTAATAATCACCACTGTTGCTCTCGACCCAGCCTAGCTCATGTGACCACTCTGTTTCATAGGAGTGAGGAGGTAAAAGGCTGTGCCATGTTCTGAGGACAGGCACACGGGATGCAGTGAGAACATTTTCCATACTGGGCTAAGTGTCATACAATCCAGAACCAATTTCTGTCATTTCTGGTAGGTGTTGCTTGCTGAGAAGGTCTTTAAGTGTGGTCCTGACTAAGGGACACTGCACATCAGAGTGTCTTCTTGTCCACAGACACTGTCCATGAGGACACCTCATGGGCTTTTCTCAGTATTTGTCAACCCAGGACCATTTATGGAGCCAGGGCTTCTCAATTCCCTCAGAGCAGCCAGCCTAAGGCTGCCAGGAAGAGCAGAGAAGTAGTGGGTGACTGAGGGGGCAATGGAGACCCAGCTACCCAGGACAAGAGTAACTAACTAATGGGATCTAGAAGACAATAGCAAACTAAAGAAAATAGACCAGCTGTTGATAGGGAGTAGGGATTGCTTCTACCTGATATGACTTCTGAAAATGCAACTGGTATCCTGAGACCCAATCCTGAAGTACTATGCTCACACATCACACTCCAAACAATGGACACAGAAGCTTGTTAACATCCTAGGACCTCAACCTCCATTAAGCTACAAACACACACACACACACACACACACACAACAATGGAATAAGTTTCTCCTTTTAACAACCATCAAACATATAGATTCTATCCAATCTAGTCATATCAATGTATAGTAGTAGGAGAGCCAGATCCAGCCTGAACTAGTCTTGGTACAGTAGCAATAAGGAAAATAAATGTGTCCTATAAACAAACTGTCAGGAAAAAAACCCTTATTTATCATGCTATGCTTATGCATAATTAGGTGTGCATATGACAAAAATCAGGTGCACCATGGGAAAGGATATTCACATTGAGCAAAGGCTTACATAACCTAAACCTGTCAATTAAAATAGAGAACCTCCCAAACTTTGCCCTCTTTTAGGCCTCATAAAGCCTTGCCGTGAAACACAAGGCTCCTGAACACCCTCACCTATGTGACCTGCTGTCACTCTGGTCAGTGTATTTCTTTCTGATCTGCACTACTGCTTTGCTTTGAAAAAAAAAATATTCTTGGAATTTGTGTAAACCAGGCAAGTCTTTAGTTCAAGTCCTTGAAAAAGAGGCTCAAAACCTAGAAACACCAGGCCCAGACTGTTGGAATTCCTGGCCACTCCCCCAGCTACATGACTACACATGTGCTGTTCAGATGTTTAGTCATTCCAGGGCTTTACGTCCTACCTAATCTGTGCGCTGCATGGTCGCGTGATCGCTCAATCTATGCGCATGCGTGGCATAGCTCCATGAGCCCATATGAGCATGTGCAGGGGAATCCACAAAAATCGGGTCACAGACTGCTCCCCCTTCTTCTCCCACCCCCACTCCCCGCACATGTCTTCCACAGGCCTGAGCACATTCTTTCCTGTCCCTCCCTTCTTCTAATAAAACTCTGATAGTGGGTTTTGTTATGCCTCGTGGCTTTTCTCCCACGGTAATCGCGCCACTTAATGAGTAACATTGAGCTGCCACATAAAACCAACACAGACTCCAACCACTGGTAACATTAAGGTGAAGGAGAAGCAGAGAGCAGAAATTCTGTGTGACTTGGCAAGGTGAAGAGAGCCTCATGTGGTGGGATATTATAGGTAGCAGGGTCATTTCTCCTCTGCCAGCCGGAGCTCACCCACCCTCAGCCCTCACCTCGCCTGTGCTGTGCAGCTGCTGTGCAATGCGCCTGAGGTCATCCTCAGAGGCCAGGGGATTCAGCTGGTCCTGCACATCGTACACAAACTGCTGCAGTGACATCAGCTGGTTTGGCCCGTTGAGCTTCCGCCAGGAGGGCAGCGTCGAGATGATCTTCTCACACAGGTGAGTCATGGGAGGGCAGCCCTAGACAAGCAGGTGGGAGAAGTTAGCCACTGCACAGCTGTGAAGCTCTCGGAGCCCAGGAGAGACATCGTTCATCCATGCTGCACATACATAGAGTCAGCGTTTTACAGGCTCAGTAACAGGGTCCATCACTAACCTAGCGCTGTCTTTAGGCATAACCTAATAATCAAACACGAGGGGTTTGATAGTAGCTTTATGTGTAAGTGATGATGAGTCCTCACAACAGTATTTTAGGAACTATGGGCTCAACTAATGCTCACCAGTGCCTAAGGCTTCACTCAGATCTTCCTCTGCTTCTAGCCTCTAGCTCCACTCTCCTCCTCCTCTACTAGTCAGGTAGTCATCTTAGAAACAGTAAGGTTATGCACAGAGTGCAACAGAAAATGAGAATTTTATCAGCATCAGAGTAGATTCACGGGGTCTGCTGATGGAATATCATTAGACCAATAGTTAGCAGTTGGCTTGAAACTGTTTTTTCACCCACCAAGGTGTTGAAGCAAACCAAGCTGTGCTTCACATTCATATAACCCCACACCATCCTAATTGGAAGCCACTCACCACACAGGTGTTACATTATTAGTTACACAAAATCACATCTTATGTCACCTAAATTCTACTCCTTAATTAAAAAGAGCAAAGCTGGGGGCTAGAGAGATGATGCCAGGGTTTAGAGCACCTGTTGCCCTTGCAGAGGACTGGGTTCCAGTCCCAGTATCAACATGGTGGCTCACAACCTTCCATAACTCCAGTTCCAGGTGATCTGACATCCTCTTCTGATCTTTATGAACACAAACATACATGCAGGCAAAACACTCATACACATAAAATAGAGGAAAAATGGAAAACAATTTAAAAAGAAAAAAGCAAAACTGTCAAGGATAGAGACAGTTCATTTGGGGCATCACTTGTCTGACCTCAGGACTTGAACGGGAGTGGGTCTGCAAAGTAGCTGGTGATGCCATAGTCAAGCCCAGAGAATTCAAAGACTCCCTGTCACATGAGGGACAGGCACATGATTTCCAGTTCTGGGAGGAGACCCTGGTTTCTTCACCGAGTATTTGTCCCCAGATCACAACTTGCTGACCTACAGGACCAGGCCTGCCAGATCACCCCCATACGGCAACTGAGACCTGGTGCCACCACAACAGGAAAGCAAGGGTCTGTGAGGCACAGGGGCCGGTGTCTTTGCTAGGTGAGGGTCTTCTGGGGATCCTGAAAGCACACCTGGAGCAAGAGCTGATGACGGAGGCAGGGGTGTTAGAAGAGGACAGAGTAGAGGGTGACCCCACTGGGTCAGAGAGGAGTGCATACTTCACTCAGGGCAATAGGCACTCCCTGAGGCTGCTCAGCCTTTTCCATCATGGTGCTCTTAATCCCTTTAGCAGCCTTTCTCTGGGGAATCCTCCATCTGTCACAGGAACTGACATCTTCCCTCATCTATGTATCACTTTCTACTGCAAGACTTTTCTCTGATGAGGAAAAAAATACTAGTTTTCAAATGGGTATAATTCCTTTGAAAACTTTTAGAAGGATTCTTCAGTGCCAAATTATTTTAAAAATACATTCTCCAAAATTCCCATTCATGATACTTACTGTTCTACATTTGTACATTTATAAGCTTTAATCCATCCATTTTGGGGCTATTCCATGGGTTGGATAATCCAACTTATTTCATTCCAAGCAAATAACCATTGTGCTGGTTTATTAAATAACCATTTTCCCTATTAAACTGAAATAACATCTTTTCTTCGTCCCTCCCTTTTTTGATATGTGTATTTGTGTGTGCACACAATGCATGTGCACATGTGCATGCCTGCATGCCTACTGTCTTCCTCAAACACTCTCCACCTTATTTTTGACACAGGGTCCCTCACCCACCCTGGACTCACTGACTGACTAAAGTAGCTGACCAGCAAGCTTCTTGGACTCTCCCGTGCTGGAGCAACAGGTGTGCCCTGACATGCTTAGCTGTTATGAGAGTTCTGGGGGATCCAAACTCGGGCCTTCATGTTTGCGCACGGAACACATACAGACTCAGCTATCTCTTCAGCTCAGCTTCTTTGTTTGCTAGTAAATGTCTGTGGACACTGTGATCTCTGGGGACACCATCTAAGCTGCTCTTAACTGTATTAGTTATAAAGCCTGTGAAACCTATTTTCTTCTTCCATTTCCATTTCAAGGTGAAAATCCCAATGCCCTCCATCCCATTTAGATTCTGGGTAGAAATGTATTACATTGAGAAAAATCTAACATTCCTTATTTTACCTGCATTGAGAACACCGTCTAATCTAGTATGATCTCATCTGTTAGCACACATCCTTCAGTAAATTTTGTTAGTGACTATTTTTCTTTTCTGAATTTGTTACACATACTAAAATAAAGCAGATTAGAATTACTGTTGTAATTTGTAAAAAGAAATGTTATATTTAAAGAAGCCAAGAAACACTGTAAGAGCTTGATATACTCTGAAGTGGTCCACTGTTGCCCACAACAACTCTCGTCTCCAACCTTCCTGCCTCCCTCAGAGTAACAGGATAACATCACTTGCATGTAGACTTTGTTCTGCCCCCTACTGTCAACCTGTCCCCCTGAAAACAAACCAAAGTGAGGGCAGTACAGTGGGGCCACCTCCTTGGTTAATGCTGGCATCTCCATGGCGGAGTCCAAGTCCCTCCATGTGTACTCACCGAAACAATCTGACTCCGTATTTCCTGCAGGTGATTCCGAAGAACCTTAATGTCCTTAGACCCAGAAGCCCCTGCATCCAGCACAAACAGCTTATTTGAGACATGAAGGTCATTCCCGAACCTATGGCAAAAGCAGGGGCCACGTCAGCTCTGGTTCAACCTTAGGTTTTCCCATGCAGGGGCTGGGCTCCTACTAGCCCCAGAGGCTGATGGGAAGAAAAGGGAGAGGGCCCTAGTGACTCTAAAGAGGCTCTCTGTCCCTGCTGTTGGGTGAACTCTGCTGGTTCCTCTGGATGCAATGTGTGGGAAGTCAGTGTACTCTTTCAATCTTATAAGCAGGAGTCTGGGATTTCAGCACAGGTAGAGGAAGAGAAAGTAGAAAGATATCAGAGCCTCCTGATGCAAAGGCTTAAGTGTTCACTTTCCGAGGGAGGAGAGGAAATACTGCCGATGGTGGAAGGCTAAGATCACAAACAGAACAAGGAAGTTACACCACTCGTCTGAAAATATTCACCTAAGACCTCTTTTCATAGTAGGAAGAAAACAGACTGCAGCTCTCATTGACAATTCAAGATCTGAGTGCCAGCATGTTACGGAAAACTGCAACTTCAAACTTTATGCTTTAAAGATTCATTTTTATTTTTATTTATGTGTATGTGTCTCTGTGTGTATGCCACCTGTGTTTGGGTGCCCACAGAGGTCACAAGAGGGCATAGGATCCCCTAGAACTGGAGTTAGAAGCCACTATGAGTTACATGTGTGGGTGCTGGGAACCAAACGCAGGTCCTCTGGAAGAGCGGCAAGTGCCCTTAACCGCTGAGCCCTCTCTCCAGCCCCCAAGTTCAAACTTGTTAATGGAGCCTTGGAACATGCTACGGTTTGGATGTGGTCTGTCCTCCAGGGATGCCTGTGATATAGAGGCTCTGTCCCCAGTGAGGTGATGTGTGTTAAAGGGGTCTTTAAGAAGTTAGGCTGAACTGAAGGTCGCAAGTCTCAGAAGGACTGCCATGCCAATGGATTACTGTAGTTTCCATGGGGTCTGTGCTGTCTCAAGAGAACCTAACTCCCAAATCCCTCCCTGAATTCCTGTCCGTCCATGCTCTCCACCATGATGCCACCCACTAGGAAGTGATACGATCAAGGGGGTCTCAGAAGAACTGATGAAATAGGATTTAGACTTCCTGCTTCCTAAGCTCTTAGCTAAGTACCCCTTTTTATTAGCTACCCAGCTTCAGGCATATCATTATAGCAATGAGAAATTACCAACAGATTCCAAGCGAAAAGTTATATTTACCTCTAGTCCTTTGTAAGAGAAACAGAGGTCTTATATTTAATACTTGACAGAAAAGCATCCTGATCTTTTCTATTCTGTTCTGTCCCATTCCACCCCACCCTAACCCATTATGGAGCTGGACATTAACCTAAGTAATTTCATAATCCAGTGGGTGTCTGCAACTTACATGTTAAGAAATACTAATCAAAGTGCTAACCATGTAAATCCCGAGAACAGAAGTCACCTCTGTGTGGAGGTGCTGGGTGAGGTGGTGAGAGCAGGCTGTGTCCTTTTACCAGGTAGTCTTTGTGTCTAGCAAGGTTTATTGCATGTGTACTCATTGATTTGATGAAAATGAAAAATTCAACAAAGGTTCAATCAAAGATGAAAATTCCTTCCACCCACCCCACCTCACCCCAGCATGGCCACTTGTCCTTTGCTGCATCCTCTCACCTGACCCAGTTTCCCAGTTCAGATGCTCACCCCATACCACCAGCGGGCTGCCCTCACCTGTTTCTGATCTCTTTCAACAAGGATATATCCTTATCATATCCAAACTCGCCTCCAGCAGGCCGAGGGATATTCATGATGTCAGCATGTGTGGCCACCAGGACAACTCGGAGCGGGTTCTTCAGCTTGCCTCCAAATGCTGAGGGAGAAAGTGCACCCTTTGAAAGTCCAATCTCCTCCCTGGCTGATTCTCCTGGCCCAGAGGGAATGTGTTGGCCTCATGCCTAGACCGCCTGTGCAGGTGATGTGCAACCTGCCCACAGACTGGAGGGCAGCACTCTGGAGTCTGCCCTGGCCCTGGCCCTCCACTACAGTTCTTAGCAGAGTCCAGGGCAGGCTGCAGCACAGGAAGCAGTTCTCAGGGGCTCCCTTAAAGAGGCAACATGCCCGAGGGACATTTGCAATCGGGGACAGCTTTCACAGAAACAGAGAAAGCCTTCTGAATGCAGTCCCACACTGGAGAAAGCCCAAAGACAAGCAATCTCCAGCTCACACAGGCAGAGCCACTCCTCACAGAAGTATTTTAAAGAGATATGACAAAGGAGAAAAAAGAAGCAAAACTACATCTTCCAGATCAGTCCTGCTGATGTGATAAGCCTGGACTTTTTGTAGAAGCAAGCTGGCTACTGAGCATCACCCTGAACAGGGACAGCTGCTCCTGCTGGAGGCAAAGCCATCCCATCACCATCTCCTCTAGCCAATGTGCTGAGGCACACCACCTGGGACTTTTCACAAGGGCTGTGTGGAGGTAAAGATGGAGAGTTAATCCCTTCTGCTGATGAATGGCCCAGTACTTTCCAGAAGGGAGCAGGAGCCATGGATGGAGGAGTCCACTGTGCACTCAGCAATGATGACCTTGGTGAGGAAGTGCAGCAGGGGTGAGAGGTTCAGGACTGGGAGGAAGACACAGCTGGGAGTCCCATTCTGTGGGGTCTGAGTGTGGCCAGCATGAGGACCCCAATAGAAACATCACAGGGGAAAAGAAGGAAGGACCTTGCTCACCTATGGGTTCTTCAACTGGGACCAGAGACTTCAAGAAACTGAGCCAGAAAATCACTTGGTTCAGCTGGATCTCATAGGGTTCTTCTAGACTGAAAACGATGACATGGATGGATGTGGGATCGTTGGCAGCAAAGTAGTCATAGCAACAAAAGTAGACAGGGTTTCCAGAGAACTCCCACACACTGAAATCACCAACGCCTTCAAAAAGAAAACAAAGGCTGTAATCAGGAAACACCCCACCTAACTTCAGCGCCTGTTAGCATTCTCAGGACTCTGCAGAGGGCTTGTGACATCTGCAGCATGTGTCTGTGTTAAGTACACAGGGACTTATACACAGATCCATATCCAGTGCTCTATGCCTGTCTCTCTCCCGTCTATGTCTACATGACTCCCTCCTAAAGGTTTTCATTCAGATAGCTTTGCCTATATCTACAGCATATTTATTCTAAATTCCCGGCAGATATATCTGTGTGTTATAGGTGTGTGGGCCAGATGTAGATGTTTGTATACAAACAAACTTTGTGTTCCCCTTTCATACTATTATATAAAGAGGGAGAGGGCCAATGAGGGAAAGAAGAGATCAGTCCTGTCAGATTCCACAGAATCACATGATTTTAGACACACACATCCTATAAATTGGAGGCTCAGCACAGTGTGGAAAGTTCTCCAAACAGAAATAGGACTTTCAGCACCAGAGACCTGGTTTGTGGTGGGGATGTCAAGTGAGACCCAAATACAAGTTCCTCCTTACTTTATGCTGCCTGGCCAGCTCTGTCCTGGGAAGCTGGGAAGAAACACAGCTTGAAATGGAGGAAGTAGAATGGACTTTAATCCTGGTCATTGGGACCAGGAGCTCTCAAACTTGGTTCCCTTCCGGGAAACCCTGGGGGATCCAGCAGTCTATACTGTTACAGACCTCCCAGGTGATTCCTGAGCCGGCTGGTGTTAAACAGTCACAGCTTCAGGTGATGTGATGTTTTTCACTAGGTACAGGATAATCATAGGGCCTCACCAGTGTGTCTAACTTGTGACCCATGGGCCACATTCCAGTATAGCTAGGAATGTGGTTCAACACACACGGATGTAATGATGCAAATGATGATGTCACATCACAGTGTTGAAGGGTTGGACACATCTGGACATGATATGATCCTGATATTTTTCTGAAGGTCTTCCCATGGCAAACATGATAGCAGCTCTTCACTACACATTCCTCCCAATGCCTTTTGGGCATCCCCATCACTCTGTCATTGTCCCTGCTGAGGATCTGTGAGCTGCATCCCCAGTGACCTGATGGAATGGCTGAGAGGTGGGCATGGTGGGAGGTGGTCAGGTGCAAGGCCCTCAGGAAGAAGTTAACACCTCATTACTTTAGTGTCTTTTGAAAGTAGGTTATTATAAAGAGAGGCTGGCCACATCCCTGGGCTCTTTGGCTTCCTTTCTCAGCATGTACCCTCTCCTGTCATGATGCTATCTACCTACAACGTGAAAAGGGGACCCTAACAATAGATGGAGCTGATGGGGCCACCTGATGTTAGCCTTTCAGCTTATCTTTCCTTTATAAAGTCCTCAACATCAAGTATTTGAGTGACAAGAGCAGAAAATGGAGTGGTAGGACAGTGAAGGGACTATGAATAAACTCCTAGAAGGGAGCTCCATACCTGAAAATGCAGAATCAGCTTCAGAACTGGGTCACAGACAGAATTTGGGAGAGTTCTGAGACACAGGCCACCCACCACCCGCATCACAGGCCAAGGGACTCAGGAGGGCAGTCTAATTTCACAGAGCAGAGCTCAGGCAGTCCTCCTAAGCTCACCACCCAGCCACCTCAGGATTCCGATTCCTGCTTTATGTTGAGAAACTGTAGGTGCTCCAGTCATGTGAGTTCAGACTGGGAGCAGACACATCTGGCATCCACATGGTGCTGATTCTGCAGCATGCAGAATGCTCAAGGGCTGTGGGTCATGGCATCAATCACTAAAATTTCCAAGGAAAGTTTGAGAAACCAGGCAGGGGCTGGCACACCTGGGGAAGAGACTAGAGCACCCAGTGAATTCATGGGGTGGGCTGCAGCTGGGGTTAGGGGAAGGCAGAGCTACCAGCATGATGCACTACTGTCAGCTGGCAAGAGTTTCAGGCACAAGATGCTGCTGGACTTGGAGACTAAGGTTTGATGTCTGCTTTGATGGAGTCACTTCCGTCTTGGGCCAGCTAGCCTTTCTTGTTCCTGTGTCTTCCTTTTGGACCTGGAAGGTTGGTCTTACCCCTCCCCCTACACCACTGTGTCTTGGGAAAGTAGTCAACTTGTTTATTGACTCACATAAGTTCTTAGCTGCAAGGAGGTTAAGTCTGAGATGAGACCTGGATGGACTGTTTTACTGAAGTTTTTGAGACAGGGTGTCACTCTCTAGCTCAAGCTGGCATTGAGCCTGTGGTGATCCTATGCCTCATCTTGGGTGCTTGGAGTATAGGCATGCACCACAGTGCCTGGTCTGGACTTGGGCTCTGAGGTAAGATTTTGGAACTTATGACAAAAGAATGACTGAACTATGGGGACAGGAACTTTGGTGGCCAGAAGAGCATACTGGAGCCTGGGTGTGGCTCATGCAGGAGAGCCCTGCTCTACAGTGTGGGGTGCTAAGAGGTGAGGGGATGCTGAAATGTGGTGGTAGAGGAAGGTGGTGAAGTCACTGGGGTGCTGCACTGAGGCTCACCTAGGTTACCTGAAAGTCCCTATCTCATAAGCAAACAGACACCACCAAACACTCAAGGAATTCCCTATATGTATGCCACAGCGTTAGGCATGACTGTCAACGTGTTAAACATCACCTTGTCAAACTTGCTTCATCAAACTGTGAGGGTCTGTGTGTATCATTATATCCCCACCTAAACTGGCATTGAGTCTACATTTCAAAAGGTACTAATCACCCAATCAGTCATTTACTGGGTGCTAGGTTTTTTGCTAGGTGCTGATAGCTCCCTACCATGTAGTTTTGCTTTTAGTGTGTTAGCCTGCCAGCCATGGTTCAGGCCTGGGTCAGCCCCATTATTGACTTTCTTTGGATGCAGCAGATACTGCTTAGTAAAAGCTGCTTTTGGGTAATGACTAGAAGCCCTGTGAAAGAAAAAAACAAGTTCCTTCCCTCAGGGTAGGTAGGGCGTACCGTTCAAATAAGCATTCTGGATGTCGATGGCCTTCGTGGACTGGTCATCAGCAGAGCAGTGTAGGTGGTGAGATGGAGCCACAAACACTTCCAGCATCCCTTTGGTGAGGCCCGGCTCGAACATCATGCTGCGGCTCCTCACACTCACATTCTCACAGCCGGGGTACAGGTTGTTAATGCTCACTGAGACTGCAGGCCAAAGGATTAGGACTCAGGACATGGTGTGGGAATCCCAAAGCAGGCAAGGAGGAGAAAGGTGGATGGTAAGGGAAGAGGTGGATCCAAGGAAAGGAAGGAGTGCAGGGTGGGGGGATTAGATGCATGTGCATTTCAGTGTATCTTTCCATAGATTGAAAGCCTCACATGAGCACTGGGGATCCCCAGGAAGGTTTCATGCCCAGCACCTGTGTCCAGGACAACCACCTGACAGAAGTGGACGTCCTTAGTGGTCTGTGGGCACAAGCCAGCAGAGGATGGCAGGCAATATTGGTGAGAGGCCTTTCCTTCCTACACCTCAGTGATAAGTGTTCATGGCATGGATAAAGGGCCGGGACAGGCTTGTTCATAGCAGGATAAAAGTAATAGTTAACCACAGAGAAAAAAAAAATTGTTGACTACTGCCCTCTAGTGACAACAAGAGGCAGACTTGGAGGGAAAACCTATTTTGATCTAAAGGTCATTAGCAACTTCCTAGGCAGGCTGTCAAGAGTTCTTCCCATGATGCTGGATGTTTCCCTTTATCCTGTACAGAACAACAGAACAGCCACGGTCCCTGAAGGGGGCCACAAAACAGAGTAAGACATGTGGCAGCCAGTGACAATGTGTATAAAGTTCCTTGGAAAATCAAATCCCCACCAGCCTGAGTCACTCCAGTGTGTGAACTCAGACCCCCCCCCCCCCTTCCTTCCCCAAAGCTTGTCTCACTTCAGGAGCACTGTGGATTTCTCCAGTGGTAACAGGACATGCTACATTTTGCCTGGGACCTCAGCCTTTGCCTCAGGCACCTCTCACCCTAGAGAATGTAAAAGCCAGCAACTTCAGGAGGCGTGGCCACCCCCTGGAGCTCCTACCTGTTGGCTTAGCAGCCAAGGGCGATGGTGGGAAGCGGGTGGAGTTGGTGGAGGAGAGTCTGGGCCTGCGCCTTCTGAAGAAACTCCTCAACAGTCCACATTTGAGAGATTCCACCAGTGTGGATTTCCCCGATCCCGAGTGGCCAAACAGCTTGAGCTTGATTCTTGGCTGGAGATTCTGTGTGGGTCGGAGTTGCTGGATGAAGAGTCCTCTGTGTGTGTCCTGCCAGAGGAATAAGAACCCCCTCGCCCTTAGTCAGGGGAAAATTGAAGCTCTGAGCAGACTGTACCCCATGGGCCTTGGACTTTCTGGTCCTGGGTCTGCACTTCCTACTTGAGTCAGGAGTACATTTCCTTGCTGTTTCCACAGAAATGTTTTTAAACTCAGGAAAGCACAGAGCATGGCAGTCACCATTCTGAAGTGTGGGGTTGGTTCAGGGGCTCCAGGCTATCCCCATATAGTCAGAAAAGCACATGGCAGTCACCGTTCTGAAGTGTGGGCTCCAGGGGCTCCAGGCTATCCCCATATAGTCAGGAAAGCACATGGCAGTCACCGTTCTGAAGTGTGGGCTCCAGGGGCTCCAGGCTATCCCCTTGCTGTCAACCATCTCTGCTCTCCCATTTCAGAGCCCCTTTGTCATCCCCAGGAGTCCCAGCCCATTAGCGGTCACTGCCCTTTCCATCTGTTCAGCCCCTGGCAACCTCTGTTCTCGGTCTCTGGATCTGTTTCCATGGCATCTGGACCTTAACGAATTGGGTGGAAAAACCTGTGAAGCATCAACTTAGACATGAAATAAGATGAGTCCTGTCTTACCAACTAGGGGCCTGTTCCTCTGT
>CABHPQ010151607.1:0-39782 GCA_902168405.1 Peromyscus aztecus
TGATGTAACATGATGATTTCATAGGCGCTCTGTCAGGTGCTACATAGGACTGCATTACTGGCCTCCTCTCCCCTCCCCTCCTCTCCTGTCATCTCCTCTCCCCTCCTCTCTCTTCTCCTCCCCTCTCTTCCCCATTCCTCTCCTCACTGCTCTTTCTTCTACTTCCCTCTCTTCTCTCCCTCCCCACTTTTAAGATTCCCATTTTATAAATTTCATAAAATAGGACAAGGTAAGTCTAGTTTCATTTCAATCGAGAAATACATTGAAGAATAACAGCAGTGAACATTATTTAATTGCCAAGCACTATTCTAAATGATTTATATATACTCATTAATTTACCTCTTACAGTAATTGTTTGGAGGATCAAGAATTATTATTCCTATTTACAGAGAAGTAAAGCTGAATTTTAGTTCCTTTCTGTATATGGTCGTGACAGTGAATACTGAAGCTGGGGGGCCACCTGTGCCTCCATGTCTGCTGTCAGAGCAGAGTTTGTAAAGATTAGAAATTCCAGAATGAGGGCTGGAGAGATGGCTCAGAGGTTAAAAGCACTGGCTGCTCTTCCAAAGGTCCTGAGTTCAATTCCCAGCAACCACATGGTGGCTCACAACCATCTGTAATGAGATCTGGTGCCCTCTTCTGGCCTGCAAGGATACATGCAGACATTACACTGTGTATATAATAAATAAATAAATCTTTAAAAAAAAGAAAAAGAAATTCCAGAATGAGAATCAGTCCTAATGCCCAGACAGTGACTGCTGGTGTTTGATTACTAGCATTTAAGATGCAGCATTATGGCATTTTCTCAGGCAACTTTTAGAGAACAACCAGGCCCTCCAGCAGAAGTAGACAGCCCCACTCACAGTAAAGCACACACACACACACACACACACACACACACACACACACACACCTTGGGCCTACAGAAGAAGAGGAAGGTCTGGCTCATTATAGAGACCAGCCAGTGGAAGCACTCAATCCCTGTAGGGAATAGCCAGGCCCTCCAGTTAGGGTAAAGGTCTCATTTACCATAGAGAATAGAACCAAGTCCCCCAGCTAGAGCAGAAGGTCTTATTTACCATAGAGAATAGAATCAAGTCCTCCAGCTAGGATAAAGGTCTCATTCCTTTTAGAGAACAGAGGTAGACCTTCCACTGGAATAGAAGGTCTCATTCTCTGTAGAGAACATATCCAGTCACTCCAACTTGAGCAGACGGTCTCGTTCTCCACAGAGAACATACCCAGTCACTTCAGCTGGAGCAGAAGGTCTCATTCTCTGTAGAGAACACACCCAGTCACTCAGCTGGAGCAGAAGGTCTCATTCTCTGTAGAGAACATACCCAGTCACTTCAGCTGGAGCGGAAGGTCTTGTTCAACAAGGAGGTATGGGTCAGCTGTTAGTTTGCTTCATATGATTGCTGGAAAAGGGTAACATCATGATATTTATTTATGATTTTTGTTTGCAAATGGATGGTTCTACCTAGTAATTTATGGCAGTTTCCTGGACTTTTAATCACAGAAATGGCCTTACAAATAATTTCAGTCTGTCATCACAAAATAAATAGATGGTATTTACCACATCAAGCTCCTAGTAGAAGTGGCTGGTAACATCTGGAAACAAAACAAATAGGATTAGGTAATTTTCAAAGTGCTCCATTTTTCAGCCCCCTTCACTTCTCTCTGTTCTTCCTGTTATGCGAAGTAGAGGATGTGTCTTAATTAGAAGAAACAGGTCGCGACTGCACAGGCAAACAGAACCATCATTCTTTTGAGCCGTGTCCTAATCCTCCAGCTTGAGGTCAAGCTGCATGAATAAGAGCTTCCCTGGGAGGGAGAGCTTTTTTTTATTTTTTTTTATTTTTGGTTTGAACTGTTGCCAAGCAAACATTTCTTTCTCCCACCACCATAAATGCTCAAATTTAAAGTACACATGGCCAATTTTAGTAATTTCCTGGGACACTGGCCCCAAATGAATATGAAATGAAATGCTTTCCTTGAAAGCAGGAGGACCAGACTCTGACCCTCTTTAAAAGGCTGGGCAGAGTGTCTGTGCCTATCATCCCAGTGCCGGGAGGTGAGGCAGGAGGCTCTCGGGAGCTTGCATCTAAGGCTTCTGTGACAGTCCTCTGTTTTGTAATATTTTGGGAATCTTACAGTTTTAAATGTGGTTGCTTTGTTTGTTTGTTTGTTTGTTTGTTTGTTTGTTTGTTTGTTTGTTTTTCTAGGACTGATGTAACAAATTACCCAAACCTGTTGGCTTAAAACAACAGAAATGTATTTTCTTAGCATGCTGGACTCCAAATATTTGAAATCCGGGTGTAGACGGCACCACGTTCCTGACTCTTCAAAGAAAGCCCTGGAAGCCACCTGTGGATTGCCCGTGAGACCTTGGGCAATTTACAGACATTTTCAGAATCCGTATATTGTCATTTATAAAATGGAAACATGGTGCTGGAGAGATGTTCAGCAGTTCAGAGAACTGGCTGCTGTTGCAGAGGACCCAAGTTTGATTCCTAGCACCTACAGGGTGGCTCACAACCATCTCTTAGCTCTAGTTCCAGAGAAATTGATACCCTCTCCTGGCCAACATGGACATGAGGCACAAACATGGTGTACAGACATACACAAAGGCAAAACATCCATCCATACAAAATAAGACAATAAATTGAAGGAAATGGGAACCCCACCTACTTAACTGTGTTGTTATAAAGATTTAGAGAACTAATATAAGAAATGATCACAACTGAGTTCCTGGGTCACTAGAGAGGCTGATTAGTTGTCGCTAACGGAAACACCGCATCTAAAGCGGTAGACGCTTTAAATATCCTTTTTCAGAAAATACACAGGACTTTCGGACTTGGCAGAATTTGAAATGTTGATGTAAAGGCTCTGTGAGTCCTTGCAGTCCACCTTGCTGAAATAAATGAGAGGCAGGATCTATACTGCCACCCTTCCCCATGTTAGATATCACTATTTGATTGCAGCATTTTTTTTTTCTTTTGAATGGGGCTCTAGCATCCTTTCAGTACAATTGTTGAGATAGTCATTATGAATTAGTCAGAGTTGGTACTTAAGGCAAAAATCTATTTTTCATTTTGCCTAGATTGTTAACAACGCTCGTGATGATGAAATGTCCTAATATCTGGGTGACCTTATAGTTACGTACAGGTAATAGTGTGCATCATTTTTCTACACCTTGAAGCTTTATATATAGGGCTGGTATATGAAGGCTTTATTGACTTTATTTAAAACAATTTCTCTTCCTAAGAGTTTATCATTATTACTGCTAGAAATCTTTAGGGAATGAGAGTAGAAATGTAATGACTAGGGAATCAAGGGGGTGTTGGAGTAATAGGGCATAAATGGTAGATGAGGTCTCACATAGATGTGGTTTCAGGGACAGTAATGTCCAGACACCACCTCCCTCCTTAGACGTTTACATTTAATTTTACCCTTAAAATCAGAGGTTCTCTTCTTCCCCCACGGAAAAATTAACACAAACAAAAAAGAAACAGCGATTCTACGCAGACTGAAAGGAAAACACACACAGCTGGTCCCTCCTGTGCTTTCCCACACCTGATCGACACAAAGCTCCATCCATTTGCTTAGCGTGTCCTTTCACACAGGTACTTACTCTAGACTCGCAAAAGGAATGTCTTCCAAAGTGGGAACTAATGCATGTGAAGGAACACACACACATACACACACACACACACACACACACACACACACACACACACAGGTAGGGAGAATGAGAGTGAAATCCAAAGGGTGATTGAGAGAACTTGGCAGAGACAGCGACTTCTTCCAACCATTTAACACGCCCACATTAGTCCACTTGGCTGATCAAATGCCAGTGACAAAGAGTCACAGCGTTTTCCAGGTCAAGAAATGCAATTACGTGGAGGAAATTTCTGGCAAAATAAGGAGTAAACCAAGCAAAGAGAGCCAGCGAAAGGAATAAGAGCAAAGTCAGGCTGTGATGTTTGGGCAGGCGTTGTCCATTTTTGCCTCCTTTCTATTTAAAGGGAAATGGTAGGGGGAGAAGTCATTTTAATTTGCACAAGTCATAGAAAACTTGTCTCCCCGCTGTCAGTGGTTCTTTGCCGTTTCCCGGAAGAGTCACAGAGGTCAGTCCAACAAGGAGAGGGTGAATTCTCCAAACTGGCTAAGCCCAGTTCTCTTTGGAAGCAGCTTGAATTTTGAGGCTTGCCTGGCTCTGATCCAGGAGCTCAATTGAAAGTGAGTTTCACTTATTGAATTCCATCCAGAGATACTATAACCTCAGAAGACCACTGTTACCTAGAGGGCTTCAGCTGGAGCCACCATGCTTGACTCTTGAGACGCAAAGAGTCATGTGGCCATTTGACATCATGAGACCTGTCAGGCCTGAGGTTTGCGGGGTGGGGGGGGGGGGGGGGGGGGGGTGGGGGGGGGGGTTGGTGACAAAATCTGTTCCTGCTTTCCTTCAAGAGAGCAGTCCTCCAGTTTCGTGGAGTTTTTGTTCATCTGGAGCAGAAGCAATAAAACAAAACCAAAACCAACCAACCAACCAACCAACCAACCAACCAACCAACCAACCAACCAACCAACCAACCAAAAAGGAAACCTCCCAAAACACAAAAACCCAGAGGATTTCACAAAAATCATGAAGAAAAGGGGCTCAAGCTAATTTTAACATCAAATGCTTGCCCTGGGCAGAGAAGTAAGGCGTTGTTGGTCCCTGTTCAAGTCCTCTGTGTCTGTGGGACTGAGTGCACTACTTTTAATTAAGGGAGGCAGTAAAATCTCAGTGTCTCACAGAACTAAGTGAAAACTGAGACACAGGCTACATGAAGATACTGAAGGAGGGTAAAGGTTTCGGGAAGAAGGGAAAAAAGCAAAGCTGATTGTGATCTGCACGGCTACTGTTTTCTTCTTTTGAACTGGTGCAGCAGAGTTGAAGGGTGTGAACAGTGACAGTGGCCTTTCAAATGGCCCTCATTTGCCCCTTTCCTCCTTTTTATCCATTCCCTTCTTCCTCTTTCACCTCCTCTCGGCATTCATCAAGGCCTGGGTTCCCTCTTTTTCTGTCCTCCTTTCAGTATTAAGTAGTGGGAGTAGCTTCCAGCAGCTTAGCGCTGATAATAAACCTCTTGTGTGGTAACTCCATTTATTCTTAGATACACACAACCTGTTTTGAATGGGGCTATGGAGTGAAACTCAAATAGAATTACCCACTCCTTTCAGAGACTGTTGAATACCGGCTCGAGTTCTCAAAATCAAGTTTCAGTGGCTGGCTCCTTTGAACAAAGTGCAAAGGAATTCGCAATAATAAGTGTAACAAGACGGAGAAAATTTTATTCAGCAGTATTCTTCTCCAGGAAAGCACTGCATATGTTTGGGAGAATTACTTTGATAAACCACTTTGGCTGGGGATTAAGCCCTCAAAGTATGCAAGTCACAAAAGGTGCTCACTAAACTGCTTCTGAAGGGGAGGGGGGTGGCTCTTGTTGCATGTGAATTCCTTTGTTTTGCTGAATTCAGTGATTGGTTGGGTTGCTGGTCAGGAGCAGGAGGAGGGAAGAACTTCAATCTAGAGAAAAGGAGGAAGTTCAAGTGCTCTGGGGAACCTTAAAAGGAGATCATCTGACAAAGGGAAGGAAGCCAGGATGCTCTGCTACCACTCCACAGGGACCAGGGACGCTCTGCTCCCGCTCCAGAGACTCCTTGACTGAGACCTGGGCCTGAGCAGTCGTGTTTTACTTTATACCATGAAAATTTGAAGCACGTTAAAAATATACAACAGCATCACCAAACTCCATCTGTACAACCTACTTCTAGCCAGTTTCTTGTTGTAGTTATATCTTCAAGGTGCTTTTAAAAAGCTTTTATTTTGAAGCAAATCCAAGGGAAGTTTGGAAGAGAAAACAAAAATCTTTGCTGGTTTTTTTTTCTTGCTGTGGTCTGTTCTGCACTGTGCACAACTGTCTTATAAAATGTACACCTCCAGGTTCACCTTGAGACAAAGACCATCCTGCTCTGTACCAGGTTAAGCGTGATGAAAACAGTCACTGTGTGTGTGGCCCCTGGGTCTGGAAGATGAGTGTTCAACTTTGCTTTCTGTTGCTGTGTTAAAACATTCTGACCAAAAGTGATCTAGGGAGGGAAGGGTGTATTTGGTCTACATTTCTAGATCACAATCCATCATTTAGGGAGTCCGGGGGAAGGAACTCACTCGAGGCAGGAACTTGGAGGCAGGAACCACAGAGGAATGCTACCTGCTGGCTTGCTCTTTTGCTTGTTCACACACTGGCTGATGCTTAGACATCTTAAGATAGTCCAAGACCATCTGCTGAGTGATGACATCAATTTATGGTTAAGACAATCCCTCATAGACATGCCCACAGGCCAATTCAATCCAGGAAACTCCTCAGTAGATGGTTTCTTTTCAGATGACTATGGCCTATATTAAGTTGACAATTAAAGCTAACTGGGACACTCTACCTCTTGTCAACTTGATACACAGACATATCACTTTTAAACTGTAGACTTTTAATCCCTTGTCCCCTAGATATAATATAAAACTTAGTACAACTTTATAAGGCCCACAATTTTTAGAAACGTAAAAAAATAAAAAAATGTGTCCCAAGGCCAATAGGATGGCTTAGCAGGAAAAGACCCTAGCTACCAAGTCTGACAAACTTAGTTCAATCTCTGAAATCCACATTGTGGAAAGAGAGACCCCATTCCTATGCTCTAGTCTCCACTGGTGCATACCATGACTTGGACACACACACACACACACACACACACACACACACTAAAACAAAACAAAACAACAACAAAAACAAACACCTCCGAGACATCTCAGTTCACGAAATGAATTGGCTAGGTGATATGAAAAGGATCCTCGATGGCCAGTACAATCCTTCACGACACAGTTACAAGCTAGTGGGCAAATATTCCATCTTTCTGAGTATTTGGTTCAGATATTTTCTAATTCCCAGTGTTGAGATGATCAAATTTGTGAAATGCAGAGAAATTATTTTCAAAATATAGTGCTTTATAAACATGAGCTATAGTGTTGATGTTATTGAAAAACAGTTTATACCCCTGCACCAAAAAGACTTCATCTTTCATTTAGACTTAAGGTCTTAACAAGGGATTCCTCTGTAGGGCTTCAAAACCTAATGAAAGCATTTACTACAACACCTTGTACGTCACTGGGCCTATTTTCTGGCTGCCTTGCTTTTATCATTGTTCAGAAGGCATTTCTTAACTTTGGAATCATCCTCTGGAAAGGCTAGGAATTTTCAACACCAGCAAGTCTTGATTTTTCAAAAAAAATTGTTAGGCTTATATTTTCTTTGCTCTAACTGGTCAGCGTAAACACGCAGCTAAGATTGTCTTATGTCATAATCTATTCTATCAGGTGACAGTTCCTACCACTCTCTAACAAGAGCACCTTCGTTAGTAAGTCTCTTTCTTAAAGTCCAACTCTGCTCAGAACATTCCAGGCACTTGAAGCTTTCAGGGCATTTTCCTTATATTTTCTATCTATTTGGCTTTTGTCTCTACCTGCTTCCAAAAAGAATCCAGTTTTATCATTTCTCCATTGTCATTGCAAAAAACACAGATCTTATTTCAAAGGGAGTAAAAGACAATCTATGTCTGAGTCAAATGTGAGTGACCGTGGAAAGACAGAAGCAGTTTTTAACTCAAGCATTGTGTTCTAATGCGGTAATAGTTCATGAAGTTTTTAACAGTATCAGAACAAAGGAAAGCCATAAGTCAAATACTTTAAAATGCATTGATGGAAAAGGGGGATAACGAGAGGGACATTTAAGTGGAGAGAAAAAGAGGAGGGCAGAGATGGGAAGTGGTGAGGGGCAGCTAGCACTAGGGATGTTTGAAAAAGTCATATGGAAACCTATCATAAGATTATATATACATCTATGTGTGTATGTGTGTGTACGTACTTCACACAAAAGTGTTTAATTTGGGTTACCTTGCTGTGCTGGATAGTTTTATGTCAACTTGATGCAAGTTAAAGACACCTGAGAGGAGGGAGCATCAATTAAGAAAATGCCTCTATAAGATGGGGCTGTAGGCAAGCCTGTATGGCATTTTCTTTTTTTTTTTTTTTTTTTGTTTTTTGTTTTTTTTTTTCAAGACAGGGTTTCTCTGTGTAGCTTTGCGCCTTTCCTGGAACTCACTTGGTAGTCCAGGCTGGCTTCGAACTCACAGAGATCCGCCTGGCTCTGCCTCCCGAGTGCTGGGATTAAAGGCGTGCGCCACCACCTCCCGGCGGCATTTTCTTAATTAGTGATTGGTGGGGGAGGGTTCAGCCCATTATGGGTGGTTCTGTCCGTGGGCTGGTGGTCCCTAGTTCTATAAGAAAGCAAGCTGAGCAAGCCATGATGAAGAAGCCAGTAAGCAGCACTCTTTTGTGTGGCCTCTACATTATCTCCTGCCTCCAGGTTCCTGCCCTGCTCAAGTTCCTATCCAGACTTCCTTTGATGATGGAAAGTGCTGTGGAAGTGTAAAGCCAAACAAACCCTTTCCTCCCCAAGTTGCATTGGTCATAGTGTTTCATCACAGCATTAGTAACTCTAACTAGGACACCTGCACAGGGAATAATTCTACTCCCAGAAGCTATAGCTTGCCAAATAAAACCCCCAAATTCTAGGTGTGGGATAGCTTCCATTTAATTTTTAGCCAAGGGTGCCCCAGATATCCTCTAAATGACATAGGGTACTGCCATTGCTCTTAGTTGTCCATGGGAACTTGATGGCAAGAACCTATTGCTGAAGACACCATACACTTTGGACAGAGGACATGAAGAAATCAAGTTGGCATTGGCAAGGAAGGTGTTATGTAGACTGCTGGGGAAAAGTTTACTAATAGTCTTACCCAGCTGTGAGCTCTGTGCACTATGAAAATGTTATCATGGCAAGATATGCCCATTGGTACAATAGTGGCATGAATATTATGGGGTGGAGTGGGTAATCACTGCTTTGTGATTGGATTTAAGGCTGGCTCCGTAGGAGAAAACATGTATTTGGTACTGCAAATTTAGCTAAGAGCCCATGGTTTGGGAACTCACAGGCCCTGGAAGTAAATAGTAATAGTATTCTATTATTCTGCTAAACTGGCTTAGTATCAAACTACTCACTAAAATAATATCTCTATACCTGTTGAATAGTGCAGCCTTCGGAATGCATCAGAGAAACTTTATTGTGCAGTGGCTGGTGGTTAGTGCAGAAACTACAACTGGTAACATTGCAGAGGACAACTGTCAGTGGAGTGCTTAGCTACAAATGGGACATCAACATAAGCACCCCCCCCAAAAAAAAAAAAACACTCAGGGACTATTCTGGAAGATGGCTCAGAAACACCGTCAGAGCTAGAGGTCGGGGGAGACCAGAGTGAAGTGTCTTCTGGACATGACAGGGACCCACGGCTGCTGTGGTTGTCTGCTCAAGACCCGCACAAGATCAAACATTCCAGTGTAGAAGCGGAGGGGCTTGTGGATCCCCATACCTGACTGAGGACCTATTGACAACTGATGGTTTCTGGAAAAGGAAGAGTCAGTTTTCCCTTAGAGTGTGGCCTCTGGGAGGTTGACCCCAGTGGATGGCACCATACCCATGAGTATATGGCCAGCACAGGTTGGACTCATGATCATTAAAAAAAGCAAAAGCATCAGTCATCTAATAATAAATAATGCATTTCTGAATTTGGCAACTTGAAACATTGATTTTATTTCATTCATTTTATTATTATTTAATTCATTAAGCTTTTGTTTAGCATACAAATAAATGGGTTTCACTGTGATATTTTCACACACGTGTATTATCACACTTTTTTTTTCTTATACACCCACCACTGCCCTCTCCATGGCAGAATTTAGGACTCAGACTCTGCAGTTCTTTCTTTCTCTCTGCTTTCTCTTCCAGGAGAACCCTGCTTGGAATCCAGCTGCAGCATGGATCCTGTGTAGCAGTTAGTGAGCTCCACCAATAGGTAATTCCCTCAGCTGTGATCTTTTCCAGGCTATTCTGATCAGTGTTTACTGTTCTGTCTGATGACATTCAGATATGTGACAAGAGAATCCCTACTAATCACTGAAGAGCTCCTCTGTCACTTAAGAGTTGAAGGAGCATGAATTTATAACTGAAATTGTAGTTATTTACTGAACTTGGGTGGAGACAAGGACCCGGGGAAGGCAGTCGATGTATCTCTGGTTGGAAGAATTGCTAGAGGGATCTTGGGATTCGCTTTCATGTTGTTTCTTTTCTTCTTTTTAAATGGAGCTCTTATTTTGCTGAGCCTATCAGTTTTTAAATTGGCTCATGCCAGGAAAGGAGCAAAAGGTGGACTCATGGTATGCTGCCATGAACTGCAGATCAGGTACTCCAGAGCCTTGGACTCTAGTCCAAGTTGTGTCTACATGGCTGGTATATGCTAGCTAAATCAATCAATCTCTCAGAACTCAGTGCTCTTCTCTTTAAAGTCCGACATTCTACGTTCAGAATACTCAAAATCTATTCTTAGACCAGTGGAGGTCTAAATGTGAGTGCTTTAGTGGACAAATGTTCCCTGGTCAAAAGAACTTAAAGATACTTCAACTACCCACTACGTCCATACTGGAGTTCCTGGGTTGCAAGATGTTAAATATGGTTTATTAACGGAATGTAAAACCCATTTAACTCCAAGAATAGCCATCGTAGGCGTCTGTTCATTAATGTTCACCACACATACAGAAACAGAAAGTGTTCCTGGCTTGGACAGTTGTCTATATTTCTGGTTTTGGATTCAGTTTCAATATAGGAATCAGCTCCTCAAAAGTATTTCTGTATGCTCTTTGTAAAATTTGTAACCAATCATCTGCATTTTATCCTTAACATGGTATCCTGAATTATAATCCAAGACTCAAATCTCTCCGTGCTCCACTGTTACCACATCTGTTGGAATGGTCCCTAATCCTGTAATCGTACAAAGAGATCTTGTGTATTTGGGGAAGTTTTCACACTCACATTAAATTTTAAAGTGTGTTATTCTTTTCTTTTGCCTCCTACTTATTTCAGAATTTATTATTCTAATACAAAGCAATGATATGGGTTTGCAGTTGGAACATGACTTTTTGAAAACTGAATGTAAATTAACAGAATGAGGCATCTCTCTGTGTAACTGTGTAAGTTCTATTAGTCATGTTAAAGGCCATTAATCTTGTGAGAAATTAGCTAACGCTATAGAGATCCATGTGAAATCAAAGGCTTGAAGAAATACCTAGTGGCTCATCTTCTTTGCTAACTGTCATGATGGATTTTAAGATCAGAATTCTCAAGGAGCAGGAAAAGAATAAGATATTACTGAAGCTGTGGTAGAATCTAGTTCCTCTTTTGAATCAAGACAATTCAGAATCAAATATAAAATATGTTAGAGTCATACGTAACATACTTTTTTTGACAAAGAAAAGTTTTACTATGGGTATAAGGTTTACCTAACCATGTGCATTTACAAGTTCAAATGTTTAAGCAAAATTATTGACTTATTTTTCATAGTTGAGAAGTTCAATGGGTGGTCAAATGTAACAAGACAATATTAATCTCACCATTATCTGTAACTTGTTATTCACATCTCATGTTTATTTGAGATTTATTTTTCTTTCTGTGTCAATATAATTCCTTGAGGTTACTGCCTGACTGTATTCAATTGAGACCAAATTTACTTTAGATACTGAAACAATAAATAGTACTCCTGAATATTGTTGAAATTCCCTAAGATGCCAAATATAACTACTTTCACCTAGACTGTCAACTTGAGCTCTGTAGAAGCTGCTGGCTTCTCACTGTTGACCCTTGCGAGGTCACTTATCTTCTTGAGATTCTGCATTATGGCATCAGGTAAAAGCCTTGAACCGGACGTTCTTGGACGTTCCTTGCAGCTTTATCACGGTAACACTGAGCAAAATAAATACCAGAACTGACTTTAATTTAATCCTCCAGAGCTGTTACAAAATTGGCTTTAATGTAGTAACACAAATGGTTAAGGTAACCCTTGAAATAGCTGTTTCTGTGTTCTCTGAAGTCCACTGGGCGTGGTTCTGCTCCTGTAGCTTTGTCATAAAGATATGTGGTTGGAAGGACCTCGGTATTATGCCACACTTGAGTCCAGATGTGGCTTATTATCTTCATTATGTGAGGCAGCTGACATAACCTCACTCTCTTTTCCCTATCTTCAGAAGCGGATGTTATGAGCATTTCCCTATCTGCTTGCTGTGAGGGTTCAGTGTGTCAATCTGGGAAATCGTGCATGTGGAAGAGTGCAGGTGTCCCTTGGCTGCAGATCCTAGGTTTGCGTCTGACACAGAGAGGGGCTAATGTGATTGCTTCTCTCTGGAGCCCTTGGTCGCTCTCCTTGTTGCCATTCCTGCAGTCCTCTTGGGTTTAGCTTCTTTTCAGTATTTTCCCTCCAATGGCCTCTCTCCATGATTATACACAACTTCACACCCTTCCTTTGTTATTTAATATTGTTGAAACCTTATTAGATGCCAAATAATACATTACCTCACTCCATCAAGACTGTTACCTGAACTCTGTAGAGACTGTTGGTCTATCCCTGAACATTCCTGGCCTGGAACTTCCTTGTAGCCTAGGCTGGCCTCAAACTTGGGGCAAAGTCCCTGCCCAGCCTCTCAAGTACTGGGATTAAAAGTCTGAGCCACCACATGAAGATTTTCCTGCAGTTTCAGAAAGTCCCATGGTTCTACCTTGAGTTCTATTGTTTCTGGGCCAGTGGTAAGGCAAAATTGTGATAATGGGAATCACATGGCAGACTCGAGTTGCCCACCTACTGGGGAGAGAGAGAGAGAAAGGGAGGAAGGGTCAGGACAGCATATACCCAGTGACTTATTTCCTCCAACTAATAGCATTTGAGCTCTTCAGTGGATTTATCCATCTATACACATACACTACATGTCCCAGTCACTGCTTAGCAGCACTTAACCTGAGGATTAAGTCTTCAGTGTGTGATCTTCAGGGGCACATTCTCTATCCAAACCATAACAACTGGGTATTTATTTGTGTTGCAAGCAGATCACTCCAATCAGATCAGGGGTGGTAATGCCATCAGGGATGGAAATAAAGTTTCCTCCTTTAATATCTGGGGTTAGACAGGCCACTGAGGGAACAGTACTGAAGTGGGATTTCTATAATGGAGACATCTAGAGAATGAGCAGATCTCTGACAGGCAGCTTTGGATTCCACACTTACATAACATCTTCAGCAAACAATAGTACCTTTTTATCAAGCAGACAAGATGAAGAAGAAAGGAATTGAGTTTTCTGTTGCTGACAACTTGGGACACAGTGAGTGGGTGGGGGACAAAAGATAGGCCAGCCTGTGTGCGGGGATTCTTCAAGTGTCTTCTTCTCCAGGCCCAGGAAGACCTAAAGCTTTCTTCAGTGGTGGTGTTCTTCCCGGAAGAAAGGCAGGCAGAGTATTTTTATCTTCGTCAATCTGTGTCTTGAGTTTAGGCAAACTGAGGAAGCGCTTGCATCTGCTGTTTCTTAAATGCCTTCAGCTCAACAGCCTTCCACGTTTTGGTAAGGCACACTCTGTTCTGCCACGGCGCGAGGCAGGCCGTTGTTAGCGGGTTGCTGCCAGTGAAGGAATTTATTAAATTTAGTATTAAAAGCAAAAGCAAACTCTCCTTTCGGATCGCAATTATTTCATAAGGCAAAGAACATTCTAGTACACTAAACAGGACAGAGTAGGGGTCTTCTTCAGCTTGAATCGGTTTAGACTAATGGAGAGTTGATTACAGCTTCCTTATTTTCAATAGCCAGCCTAGGACTGCGGGAATATTGGTTTAAGTTGATAGCAGAGACTGTCCCATGTCTGAGATCCACAGGCTGGAGTCAGATGAAGACTTAAGAAGTATAAGCAAGAAGATACCAGGGAGATGAATACATTAGATGCTAGAGATACATGGTCTTTTTCACAGGATGGTAATCATTCTTTCATTTTGTTTGTTAAATTTTGACTTTCCAGTCTCCAGCCTTTGATGAAAGGATTCCAGAATATCAGTATCAGGCCTGATGTGGTGGGGAAAATACATTTTCCATCCACAAAGAGGCTAATGACTTTTCTGCTGTTTCTAGCCGAGTGAGCTGCATCTGACAGGGCTGGCCTCTGCAGTCCTTATTGAGAGAGTTCTTGCCTGCAGCCTGCTGGTGCCATTTGCATGCTAATCATTTCTGTAATTGATCTTGCCAGGTCTTTTCAAACCTTGTAGGAGGCGGTGGCCTGCTGCTCCTAAATTAACTAAGGATTGCAGAGTCTGTCTCCCTGGAGAGGAGCTGTGTCACATGAGTATCTAGGCACCATCAGTTCCTCTACCCAACTGTGCCCCGTGACCCCACACCGGGGGATTCTGGTCCGTGTGCAGGTAAAGTAGCCTTTAGGGCAATATAGAGATTGTGGTTCGGGTTACTAAGAGTTTATTATTGCCAAAATGAACAAGAGAAAATTAATGTTGTTTCTTTCCTTGTGTTATTAGAAGAGCAGGTGGTGGAACCAGCCAGGAAGCAGGCGCTGGTCACGCATTTAGATTATGTGCTGGAAGTGGCTTCCACTCACGCTGGGTCATTAATGTAGGATGGGAAGATGAAGGCAGGCAGTTTCTAAGTTTGATCAAAGATCCGAAAACAACCCCGACTACAAGGCCAACTGCTGTGTTGTTTATTCTTGACTTGTAGAGTGAAATAACTTCATGAAACCACACACACTTCATATTTCCACTGTCATAGGTGGGTTTCTTTGGCTGTGACGAAATACCCGATGTGGAGAAACTGTAAAGAAAGGAGACTTGTGGTTAGCAGACAGTTCTGGAGGTGCGAGGGCATGGTAAGAGCATCTGTTTGGCTCTGATGGAGCCTCATGACAGATGGCATCGCACTGGTGGAGGGAGTGACAAGCAGTATAGGCAGGAGGTATGCTCAGGGAAGGTGCCAGGCTCCCTTAGAGTTTCAATTCTTGTGGCAATGACTCCACTCCATGAAGCTAGCTTTGTCTCTTCTGAGGGCAAGGCCCCCAAGACCTAATGGCTGTCCATGTTTGTCATGGACATTTGGTACAGTTTTGGTACCAGCACACGATACCTTGGGGGGGACATGCTCGAATCATATCCAAACCATAGCATCCATGCTCAAATTCTCCAAAATAGAAATGAAAATCCACTGGAATGTAATGGCTTACCTTAAGCTGCATTCTGGGAGCAGGGATCGGCGACTATGTGAGGCTATTTAGATGAAAATTAATTAAAATGGAAACTTCAGTTCCTCCACCTTGCTGGTCACATTTCAAGTACTCTAAGGCCATGTTTGACCAGTGGCTACCATATTGGGCATCATTTTTTTTTTTTTTGTTAAAAAAAGACAGTTTTGCTCTGGAGACTCACGATTTCTTCCTTTCCCCATTCATAATTTTCACCTATAGTTGTCATGAGTCACAGAGAAGGCACATTTTCAGATTAATGCAAACACTGAGTGTTTCATTTTCTCCCTTCCTGAGGAAGTGGGTGAGTGTGCTTACCCCAGTTTCCTAGCCCCACTGCTTCTCTTTAAGCATCTTTGCTATGACAGAGAATGGCTGGAGCAAGGTTCAGTAATGTGCATACTTTGACTTCTGGGTACAACTCTTTCTTTACAGCTAATATTGATCCAGCAGTGAATTCCTTACAGAACCCATACAGCTCCTTGCGGAAAAATTGGCTGAGGTGCTGTAAAGTCACAGATGTCTCAGGGATTTAAATTAACACTGTAAATCTCAGGATTATGGGGAAAGAGCTTGCAGCTTTTCTGAAAGGCTCCAACGTTACTCCCACATTTACCTGACTACCAGGAAAACTTGCAGGTACAAAACCAGAGATTCTAGTATCAGAAAGTACTGAAGAGTTTGATACGAAGGTATCATTTTAAGTTAATTTTCTTTTTGAGATTAAACAGGATATGATGCTTATGACAGAAATGAGATAGGACTGGCTTAGCCAGTGGGACTCAGCTCTGCACAGGGACAATATTGGGGTGTGGACAGACAGGATCTGGTGGCTATCATAGGCTAAAGAAGTCCTGAGGGCATGAACACTCCAGCAGGCCATGGCCTGCTGGCCAGCACTATCGCCTTTCTCATGGTAGTTAGGGTGCTGATGCTGCTTGCCTGGGGAGCCCTGAGTCTATGGAGGTTTGCTGAAGGCATCAGGAAGAACAGTTGCTTTGTAAGTGACAGGGATGATGGGACTATGTTCCCTGGACTGCCTTTATGCCGATCTGTCATCCTTTGCAAGAATGTCAATATTTAATCATGTATTCTTCTCCCAGAGCAAGGGGGAATGACAGCATCAAGAGATGGGTTCTGAGATGGGTCTGTGGACCCTCACATCTCAAGTTATAACCCTCGGACATGGTTTCATGTGGGAACTCGGCGGGAAAGGGCCCACCATCTTAGCATAAAGATTATTTGAACAAGAACATTTGAAATCTTTTCTGAATTTGCTTGTTCTAACTTGCAAAGCCTCCCTGAAATACCCCCGATTTTTACTTCCAAGGGAGTCCCTGCAAATTTAAAGAAGACTAATTACCCATTAGTCTTCACACTGTCACAAAAAAATGAAAAAAAAAAAAATAAAAACAAAAACCAATAGAACCTTCCACGTTTTCCTGAAACATTCTAATCACTCCCTTTTGTTGCAGGGTATTTGTACACTGTGTAAGGATGCATTGCTGTGTTTGGGTTAACAAAAAGCTAAATGGCCAATAGACAGGCAGGAGAGGTTAGGCGGGACTTCCAGGAGAGAGAGGAACTCAGGGAAATGAATGGAGGTGCTCGAGAGATGCCAGGGGGATACTGAAGAAGTCAGATGTACAGAATGGAAGAGAGGTAAAAAGCCATGTATTTTTTGGGGAGCCGCTGGTCCAATGAGAAAGATCAACTACACCCTGTTAAATTGGTATAGAAACATTAACCAGACATTCTGTGAACAAGTAACTCCTATGCGAGTACAAACATTTATCTTTTTCTCTTGCTTCCCTATTTCCAGTTATTTTGAAGTTCTACTTCCTCAGTCCAACTTAAGTGGATAGAGGGAAAGTTCATTCTTCTGATAACAGAAAAGTCTGATCTCAAGTGCTATCCCATAGTTATCTGGTGAGCGTCAGCATTTAAACAACGTCCTCTGATGGCTGCATGTGAACAGAGTCATGTCTGAGAAGCAAATTTCATTTGTAAGGGGCCACCTTCAATATTTTAGACTTTGGGGTTATATGGTGTCTCTTGCTGTGCTCAACTGTGCTCCTGCAGCATGAGAACATCCCCAGACAGCACAGGCGTGAACAGGTGTGGCTATACTTCAATAAAATTTCCTTTGTGGATGCTGAAGTTTGCATTTCACCAACTTTTCATGTTTTTTTTTTTCAATTACTAAGTATTTTCCCAAGCACTCCTTAATTTGCTATATAAAAATTGGTAGCTGGTTGGCTTTGATGTGGGCCATAGTTTGCTGATTCTCTGTCTAGACCACTATGCCCAACCCTTTTTACTTCATAGAACACATGGAGAATGATGCTGGAACCACATGCTTGGGTAAATGACCAAGGACACATGGTGGACTTGTAGTTGATGGATTGTTGGTTGATGGGCCCCCAACTGTACTAAAAGCTGAGACCATGGACAAATGTAACTCAGTCTACAGGTTACTGATGAGAAAACCCAGACAGTTTTCCATTTCTGTCTCTGTATATGTCATGATGCAAACCATTTGGAGACCCTTCATAGATGTTTTCTGAGTGGAAACCTGAGATATGACTTTTTTGGTAACTTGCAAAGCCTGGAGATGAGCTGATTATTGTCAAAGTGCCGATTTCTCAAAAAATACAATAAAATCATGATTAAAATTATTCATGGATGACTGTACTAAAGTTTGCACTGGTTGAAGAAATAAAGCCATAACTTGTCAGAAAATCCCATCTTTGATAGCCATCAAAGTTGTTCAGGACCTCTGGTTCACTCTGACCTGGACATTTCTCTGTACCCCGGGGGTAAGGTGAAACCACAGCATTTTAATTGTTGGGCTATTTGTAATGATCTTTTCTGCTTTGTTTAAAGATTATGAATGGTTTAGAGACTGAAAATACCATGGGTATTTAAAATTCTAGGTTATAGTGCTGTACTTCATTCACTCCCAGTGAATTGTAAGCTGACAGATACTATATCTAAGTCGACTGTATATTATTCTTCTGAGTGAGTCTGTTCTATGTAGAACTGTGTCCCTCCCCTCAGATTTATATGTTGAAGTCTTATTCTACAGTGCCTCCAAATTGCTGAACTGAATTTGTTTGAAATAGGGACTTTACAGAGATAATAAAATAATAAAAGACTTGATTGGGGTGGTCCTTCACACAATACAACCAGTGCAATGTAGAAACCAGATGGAGACAGATGTTCCTACAAACCAAGGAATGTCCATGATTTCTGGAGAACCACTGGAAATTAGGGAAAGGCATGGAAGAGTCCCCCCCCCCCCCGAGACAGGGTTTCTCTGTGTAGCTTTGGTGCCTGTCCTGGATCTCGCTCTGCAGACTTGAACTCACCGAGATCTGCCTGGCTCTGCCTCCCCAGTGCTGGAATTAAAGGTATGCACCACCACTGCCCAGTGGAAGAGACTCTTCTTTACAGTTCTCTAAAGGAGCCCTGACTTCTAGCTCCCAGGACTGTGAGACCATCGATCTCCCTTGTTTAGTCCACCAAATTTGTGGCAATTTGTTATGGTATTCCTAGCAATGTAAAACAAGTATATATGTAAAACAACAACAGCTGTTCTTTACTTGGATGGAGAGTGTGGCTCAATTGTTAACTTCCTTCCATCCATGAAGGTCTGTGTTCAGAGCCCAACACCACATAAAACTGGGCATAGTGGTGCATATGTAATCCTAGCACCCAGGAGGTAGAAGCAGGAAGATCAGGAATTCAAGGTCATCCTAAGATACATAGAAAGTTTGAGGCCACCTTGGGCTGCATGAGAGCTTGCCTCAAAAGAAAAAATATTTTACTTTTTAAAAAAGCTTTAGTGTGCTATAATTTATATATGGCACAACTAGTCTACTTTATAAAGACACAGCTCAATGATTTTTTTTAAATATATTCACAAAGCTGTGCAATTTTTAATGAATAACTTTTAGAATATTGAGAACCTATAACTATTAGCAATCACTCTCCATAAACTCCTTTCCTTACTTCTAAGCAATGATCGATTTACTTTTTGTCCCTTTATCAGCCTGTTATGGGCATACCACACTGTGTTTATCATCTACATTTGAATATTTATGGAAATGTAAATATACATCCTAGATAGGGCACCTAGACAAGCCCACAGGAATTACTCTACCTAAGTTAGCTCAAAACCAAAGCAAAGCCAAGCAAACCAAACCAAACAAAAAAATTCAGTGAGTTTATTGGGGTTACTTGCAGGAGTATGGGGAGTATTAATCCTATGGGGTGAAAATAAGACCACTACCACAATTTTTGAGCCAAATTTGAAGCAAGCTTTATTAAATATTGGCCAGGAAGATGAATACTGGCCAGGTCCATATCTGGGATTCTTAGAGAATGACACCAGTCCCATTAGACAGGGGTTTATAAAGGCAAACCCCACAAGGCTACATACTTCCTGCCTTTGTCCAATCAGGGGCAAGCATACATTTTGACGTACTTCCTATGTATGTACGTTTCATCTATGTGTGATCAAGCACATCCTATGCGATTGGGACAAGCAGTCTTGTTTACAGAAGTGAAAACTTGTGGCTTGTTATCTTACATGAACAGCCCCTAGCATTTCAGGAAGTTGTCTGTCCTTGGGCAAGTAGGGCTTATAGATTAGAGGCATTTTTTTGTTTTGTTTTATAGATCTCCTAAGCACAGTAATTAAAACTTAAAGCATAAAGAAAGCCCACCCTAGCATGGGCAGCAATTCATGAAGCCTGCGTCCGTGGAGCTCTGGGAACAACTTCAGGTAGCTTAGCTGTTCAGAAAGTCTATTCTCCCCAGCAATTGTTACTGTCATCCACTTCCCTGAAGAAAGAAGTGAGGTAACCCAGACTCAGAAAGACAAACATGGTATGTACTCACTCATAAGTGGATACTAGATGTAAAGCAAAGGATAACCAGACTGCAACTCACAACTCCAGGGCGGCTACCTAGTAAAGAGAACCCTAAGAAAGACACAGGGATTGCCTGTAATGGAGGGCAAGGGTTGGGGGAAAGAGGGCTTAGGGGATCGGGAGGTCACAGCTGGATCAGGAACAGAGTGGGAGAGCAGGGAAGGGGTACCATGATAAATGAAGACCCCGTGGGAATGGGAAGAAGCAGAGTGCTAGAGAGGTCCCCAGAAATCCACAAAGATACCTCCACTATAGATTACTAGCAATGGTCACAAGAGTGCCTGAGCTGACCTACTCTGGTGTTCAGATGGCCGAACACCCTGGCTGTCATGAAAGAACTCTCATCCGGTGACTGATGGAAGCAGATGCAGAGATCCATGGCCAAGCCCCAGGTGGAGCTCCAGGAGTCCAGTCGGCGAGAGAGAGGAGGGATTATATGAGCAAGAGATATTGAGACCATGATTGGAAAAAGCACAGGGACAAATAGCCAAACTAGCCGAAATACATGAACTGTGAACCAATAGTTGAGGAGTCCCCATGGAACTGGACCAGGCCCTCTGGATAAGTGAGACAGTTGATTAGCTTGAACTGTTTAGGAGGCTCCCAGGCAGTGGAACCCGGGACCTGTCCTTGGTGCATGAGCTGGCTTTTTGGAACCTGGGGCCTATGCTGAGACACTTTGCTCAGCCTTGGTGTAGGGAGGAGGGGACTGGACCTGCCTCAACTGAATGTACCAGGCTCTGCTGACTCCCCAAGGGAGTCCATATCTTGGAGGAGGTGGGAATGGGGGATGGATTGAGGGGGGGAAGGCTGGGAGGGTGGGAGGAAGGAGGACAGGGGAATCCGTGGCTGATATGTAAAATTAAATCAATTATAAAATAAAAATATTTATTAAAAAAAAGAAAGAAATAGCTACACATCAGCATTCTCCCACTTTATGGTTTTGTTGTTGCTGTTTTTGTGAAACAGGGTTTTCCTGTGTAGTCTACCCTGCTCTCAAGCCTGTGATCTTCCTGCCGGAACCTTTGGAGGTCTGGGATTCTAAGTGTGAACTAGGTCTCGTTTCTTGTTCTTTACTGGTTGTTTGTGTATCAAATCCTTTGCCCATGTTCACTTGGGTTGTTTTCTTGTCTTTTGTTCTTGAATCATATGAGATGGTGTTGCAGGTAAGGATTCATTTTACTAACGACTAGACTTCATTGTTTTCATCAGCAAGGTGCAGGTGTATAATTTCTGTTTTCTCAGGAGTTCTGGGGGGGGGGGGGCACCTCTGGTTTCTGGGTATTTAGTCCCTTCCTTGAAGTAAGTATTTGAACACAGGATAAAGGCCAGAAACTAAGAGAAAGGAGGAATATGGAAAGTGTTTGAAGCTGACAGAGACCAGGACATGCCATTCCAAATAAGCATGATTGCATATAAGCCTGAGTTCAGAACTACCTCTTTGGGATTATTTATTCTTTATTTCTTGGGTATCTCTATTATACATCTGAGGTGTCCATGTTATTAAATTTGTTTGCTTTATCCCCTCTCCTCCTCCACAAATCTTTCTTTTGTTACAGAAGTTGATTCCACTAAATACTACATAGAATAGGGAGAAAATTATACTTCCTTCCCTATGCTTATCCACTGGGGGGAAAAATCTTGCCATTGCAAAAGGTTTGTGGGGTTCAGTTGTTGCGTAACTGTCCTGGCTGCCTCTGCTGGAGTTCACACATCATGCAAGGGAAAAGGATTTTTTTCTTTTTAAGATTTTTTTCTTTCCTTTCTTTAAACCAGTGTTTGGCATGATTTGTTCCTTATTGCCTGTAATTGCTGAACTCTGGACACAAGGTTGCAGGTAAGTTGAGTTAAGTTGTTCACCTCCTGCTGAGTGGATTCTGCCTTTGTTACCTGGATCAAAGCAGAAAGCCTCTCTTCCCATCTGTCTATGCAAATCTAAAGCAGATAAATGTGAGCTATCAGAAGCCAATTTGCTGGAAATCTGCCCCTTAGTAATTGGCTTCATATTTCAGCTCTTAGAAAAAGTCTACTCTCATTACCACCTCTGCCTTCTCCCCTCAAGGCCGAGAGAGAGAGAGAGAGAGAGAGAGAGAGAGAGAGAGAGAGAGAGAGAGAGAGAGAGAGAGAGAGAAACCCTTTGGAGACAAGGAAGGGGAGAGAATAAAATTCCATATAAATGATTAATTTTTTCTCTCCCTACTGGCTTTACTCTCAGGGGTCCCTGCCCAGTGATGCTTCCTCCGAAAGGCCCCCCTTTAGATGGCCAGGCCTCCTTGCCAAGGGTGATTGTGTCCTTCTCATCCCAGGCTCACTATTTACCAAGATAGGAAGTGACAGGCAGGGAGACCTCTTGCTCTCAGGATCTTGGGAAGGCGGTACAAAGCATTACATCAAACACTGCCACCAGACCAGCTCTTTGGGGCTGCATTAGGTAGTCAAGCGTTTGTCGCCTGTTGAATGTCACCTCATTCAACATTTCGTTAAACAACTTCTAAAGGTCTGAACAATATGACTGAGGGGCCATTGACTGGGGATCTTAGTAGCTAAGTAACGGTTTGACGAGGCTGAACAGTGTATGTTGTTCACTATGTTATTTAAAGCCAATCCTTATGCCTTCAACTCCTTGCTCATCCCTTAATGTACACTTTCTGTGAGACCCTGGGATATTACATTCGGGACCTGTTTCTACAGAAAGGCACAGCAGAAAGAAAAGAGGAGAGCTTGTAAAGAGGAAATAAGAAGACAAGTGGAAAGAAATATGTAGAAAGTGTGTGTGTGTGTGTGTGTGTGTGTGTGTGCGTGTGTATACACGCACACACACACGTGCGCGTGCACATGCTTACACATACAGCAAAGGGTGTCTGCTCCCCCTGCCCCAATCCTGGGAGTGTCAGATTTTCTTTTTGACCAACCGAAGTTAGGCTACTATGAATTTTCTTCCTGAGTATGCCTTGACTTTTGGAATTCTGTGATTCACTGCTTCACTGAATTTCATGGAGAGCCCTTTTAAGTTGGTTTAGCCAGCAGCTATGCTCTTTCGGTGTCTAATCGACTATGATTATCTGAACAAATTCCTTATCCCACCCCTCTCCTGGTTGATGTCTTCCTTCTGTGAGAACTCTCTTAGGTCTTTAGCAAGTGTCACGAATAACTTGAAATTTGTATTTACTTCTTTTTATTTGTGTTAATGTGAGTATATGGGTGGAGTAGGTATGGGTGGTATATGCACACATGCATGCAGGTGTATGCACCCCTGTACATGTGCAGAGGCCAGAGGAAGATGCCAGGTGTCCTGTTATATCACTTTTGAGATGAAGTTTCTCATTGACTCTGGAGTTAACCCTAGCAGTGCTGAGGTTACAGGCATACACAGGACCTTTGGCATATGTGCTGGGTATTTAAACTTACGTCCTCAAGCTTGAGCAGCAATCAGCTCTCACACATTAAGCCATCTTCTCAGCTTCCACTTTATTTCTTAAGCAGAAGAACAATGATTACACCTGGGCCTTGTAATGGGGGAAGGCGGGGAGGAAGCAGATATGAGGTGGCAGATGCAATGAGACCCAGTGCGTTTCTGTAACACGTGATGATAGTGTGGACATGTGTTTGGAACCAGAGGCAAGTGCACTGTTGTTATAGATGCATTCCCGGAGAAGCCCACTCAGTATTGGTGGTCACCATGTCCTTTTCTTTTGGACACAGCCTACACAGTTTGGCTTCCACTATCTATGAAGTATAAAAGGAGGCCATGGGCTTCAGCAGGTCAGTTCTGAGGCTCCTGACTCAGGCAGAATTTAAATCTGGAGATGGGATCTACCTCTTGTTTCTTCTATTCCCAGGACCTCTCAGCCTGCTTATACTTAATAGAGAATATATTAACGGAATTCAACATAGATCCATGAATATTGATTAATCATCTTTTTGTGCAGCTATGACATCAAGTACCCTGAGCAATAAAAATAACAAAAGAGATGGTTTTAATTACCATCTTATTCAGACCTGGTGATGAAGATATACTTCTTTTGGTCATAAGAGGAGGCTTTAAAATGGTGGGGGACATCTCCCAGAAGAAATAATTTCCATGTTGGAGATTTTGGAGGAATGAGGATGAGACTGCAGTGAAATGTTACCAGGAAAGGAAAAGGGAAAGCGTTGTAAGGAAAACTAATAGACTGAATACAGTCATCGACCCAGAGAGGCTCAGAATCAATGTGGGGAAGTATGAGTATTTCAAGAGCACAGATCAGAATATAAACAGAAAGGAGATTGAGAAAGAGAGGGAGAGGAGAAGGAGAGGGTGAGGGAGAACTATAGTCTTGGTATGATCGGGAACAGGGATGGGAATCCTGAATCACGATTGCTGCAGAAGGGACGCAGGCCCAGCTGACCTCCATTATTCTCAGAAAGTGTGATAAATCTAAACATAAGAGATAGAACTAAAAGTTCCCCAGAGCAGTAATGAAAAATGTGACCTTGATTTAGGTGAATTTTTAAAAAATAAAACATATACAAGATAGAGAGTAAAATAAATCACTATAAATTAAAGTTCATCAAATTAATATATTTGACCTTCAACATATACTGTTTAGACAAAGCACAGATGGAAGACCAATCTTTAAAAGCATCTCACGAAGGACTTTTCTCTAGACCACATCTTAAAACAACTCAATAAGAAAACAATGACTTTATTTCTTTAAGCGAATAAAACATTTGAACCAAGAGCTGATATAAGGTCAATGAGCATGCCAGGAGACACTCAGTGTCATCAGTCAGTAGAGACATCCAGTTAAACCACCATAAAATATCACTGTCCTCTCCTGGAATGGCTAGAATAAAAAAGCCTGGCGATATTTTTGGTCGGTGAGATTGTGGTACACTGCACCTCTCTCATACCCTGTTGGCAGGATTGCAAAATTAGCCAGCCATTGTTGAAAACATTCTGGTTAGCAACCCTTACCATGCCACACAGAAATCCCCCTCAAATATTTGTACAAGGGAAATAAAAGCACATGCCTACACAAGACTCTGCATGTGAACATTTTATAACTGTTGTATTCATAATAAGTCAACAGCTATAAATAATCCAAATATCCATCAAACAGTAAACTAGTACTTAGATAAATGTATTATGTATGGTGTATATCATAACACACACACACACACACACACACACACACAAACACATTGGAACACAACTCAATAATAAAAAAGAATAATTAACATTGCATACACTACATGGATGAATCTTAAAATCTGTTCACCAACTGAAAGAAGACAGAAATAAACAATTCCGTAATTGTATGGATTCAGTGAAACGAAATATAGGAAAAGGAAAAACAAAAATGACAGATACCAACGATGACCCGAGGCTTGAAGTAGGAAGAGATCATCAAAGGCAAAGGGACGTGATGTCAACTTTAGGGTCTCAAAATGTTCTACATCTTGAGTCTAATGAAAACAGCAGCATTCCGTTATGGCCTTCACTTCAGTTCCTGTTTCCTGATTCCTGTTTGGGTTCCTGCCCTCACTTTCCTGGAAGTAGAATGTGAAATAAATCGTTTCCTCTCCAAGTTGGTTTTGGTCAGGGTCTTATCAAAGCAATACAAAGCACCCTAAGACACTTCCTGAGTTCATTTAGTGCTGCTTCTATGTGCACGAGTGTGGCATGATCTACTGGAGCATGGGTGGTTTCTCAGGGCACACATACCTAATTTTTATGTGTTAATTTTATATCCCGATACTTTTATGAATGTGTCAGAATTTGGGGATTTCTAGTGGGGTCTTTAGGGTATTTTATTTATAGAATCATGTCATTTGAAAATAAGGATATGTTGACTTCTTCCTTTCCTGTTTGCATCCTATTTTTTCCTTCTTTTGTCTTACTGCTGTAGATGAGGCTTCAAGTACTATCTAGAACAGGAGAGAATTGACATCCTTCTTATTCCTGATTTTAGTGGAAGTGCTTCAAGTTATTCTTGAAGCATTTAGCATGATTTTGGCCATGGGTTTGTTGTATATTGTCTTTATTATGTTGAGATATGTCTCCTAAATCCCTATATTCTCTAGAACTTTTATTGTGAAAGAGTGCTAGATTTTTGTCAAAGATCTTTTTCTGCATCTAAAAAGATGAATATATGATTTCTGTTTTTGAGTCTATACATGTGGTGGATTGCATTGATTGATTTCCATGTATTGGACCATCCCTGCATCTCTAGAGTGAAGCCAACTTGGTCATGGTCAAGGATCTTTTTAATGTATTCTTAAATTTGGCTTGCAAGTATTTCATTCATAAAATTTTGAGTCTATATTTACCACAAAGATTGGCCTATAATACTCATTCTCTCTCTCCCTCACACACACCTGGCTTGATATTAAAGTAACACTGGCTCTGAAAGAATTTGGAAGAGTCCCTCTTTTCTATATGGAATCATTTTAGGAGTCTTAGTGTTAGTTCATTGAAGGTCTGGTAGAATTTTGTGCTGAATCTATCTGGCTCTGAGATTGTTTTACTATGAAGACTTTAATTACTATTTTTAAAGATTTATTTTTATTTATATGTATATGTGCATATCTGTGTGAGTGTGTGCAGGTAGACACCAGAAGAGTGCATCTGGTGGCCTGGAAATAGAGTCACAGGTGGTTGTGAAATAATCAGTGTGGATGCTGGGAACTGAACTCTGGTCCTTCAGAAGAGCAACAAACACTCTTAACTTCTGAACAATCTTTCCAGCTCTTTAATTACTGTTTAAACATCATTCATTGTTGTGGGTCTGTTTAAATTATTTACTTCATCTTGATTGAACTTTGGTAGTTAATATGTATTTAGCAATTCATTCATTCTTTTAGAATTTCCATTTTAGTGGAACACAAACTTTTAAAGTATATCTTTATTATTCCCTGAATTTCCTCAGTGTCTGTTGTAATCTCTTTCTTCTTATCTCTAATTTTATTAATTCAAGCCTTTTTCTTTTTGTTACATTGGCCATAGGTTCATCTTTTCATAAAACTGACTCTTAGTTTCACTGGTTTTCATTTCTGTTTCATAGAATGAGGTCCCGATTTTGATTTTCTCTGTGTACTGCTTTTGAGTGCTGTTTGTTTTTGTTTTTCCAAAGCCTCCAGTTGCATCGTTAATGTATTATTTGAGAGATTTCATCTCTTTCTCTAGGCTTGTGAAATTTTCTTTGATGATTTTATTGAAAATATTCTCTATGCCTTTGCTATGGTATTATTCTTTGGTGCTCATAATCCAAAGGTTGGGTCTTTTTATGGTATATCAGAGCTCTTCCATGCTTTGTTCATATTTCTTTTTAAATTTACCACTGACCTTTATTAAGTGATTCTCCTACCACATCTTTCACTCATGATTCTGTTTTCTACGTGTTCCATTACATTGGTGAGGCTTTCCACTGAGGTTTTTATTTGTTTTAATAATTTTTCATTTCCAGCATCATTCCAGTTTGGAAGCTCACCTCATGATCTTCCACTGTCTGCATTTTTCTGAGTATCCTTGTCTTCCAAGCTTCCATAAGAATGGCTCACTGAGCTCTGAGTATATTATGCTGGGGCTTTTCTATCCCAAAGGCTGACAGTAATGAATGCTTATATCCTTCTTGTATAGTTCAGGACTTCATCCCAGGGAATGGTGCTTACCCTCAGTGAGCTGGTATTCTCAATTTAATTCATCCAGTCAAGGTAATTCCCCACAGGCATGCATAGAGGTCTGTCCCCCAGGTGACTCTAGATCTCATCAAGTTGACAGTTTAGATTAGCTATCACGTATCTGTTATATGATATACAAATCTTTCTGTTTCTGACTTTGTCTTTAATGTGGTAGAATTATCTCTGAGGCTGAGTTTGACTTTCATATGTTGTTAGATAATTTTTTATGTCATTCCCTTCCCTAAATGTTGATTGAGCTCTATTTATGAACAAGGCTCAGTGTTAATGCTGTGTGAAATACACAGAGATAGCACATATATTTCTATTTATCTCGTGTCTAGGCACAACAGAATTAACAGATGAAGAAGACAACTCAGCGCCCACTGAATTTCCTCATGGAAGAAGAAGATAGTGAGAGGGAGGGATGGAGACTCTTTGTGTCAGCCGAATAATGTGCTTGTACTTGGCAATGAATTAATAAGGACTTGCTTTTCACTCTTCACTTTTTTCCTGGAGAATTCAGACAACTAGGGGTCGTGTTCTTCAACACTAGAGAGGTGTGTGGCTGCTTCAAGTTTTGCCACTGCCTCATTGTTCTGGATGTCTTAGGGTTTCTATTACTGTGCGGAAACACCATGACCAAAAAGCAAGTTGGGGAAGAAATGGATTATTTGGCTTACACTTCCACAGCACTATTTGTCATCAAAGGAAGTCAGGACAGGAACTCAAACAAGGCAGGAACCTGATGCAGCAGAGGCCATGGAAGGGTGCTGCTTTCTGGCTTGCTCATCATGACTTGCTCAACCCACTTTGTTATAGAACCCAGGACCACTGTTCCAGTGATGGCACCACCCATAATGGGCTGGACCCTCCCCAGTCCATCACTAATTAAGAAAATGCCTTATAGGCCTGCCTACAACCTGATCTTATGGAGGCATTTTCTTAATTAAGGTTCTTATCTCTTGGATGACATTAGCATGTGCCAAATTGACATGAAACTATCCAGCACACTGGAGTTACTACTTGCTTTGCTATGGTCTTATACTTCCTTAAAAGAAAAAGTACCTGAGTCTTGTCTATGCATAGCCTACATCTTTTTACATGTTTAGAAACAGAAAAACTGGGTTATCCTGGGAGGTTAACATGGAAGCTTGTGTTGACTACATTACTCATGTGGTTTCTGAATTTAAGTAAAGTGGGCCCTAATGGACTGCTAACCCAGTTTTGTTTTGAGCAATAACAAAGAAATCATTGAGAAAAGAAGACAGAGGGGCAGGATGGGGATGAATTCCAATGTAAAAGGGTATCTCTAAGCAGAGTTTAGCTATTAGGAGAGTGGACCCACAGAAAATGGCACCCAAGAGATCCTGGGTGACTAAACAAACTCCTCCTTTTCTACCCTGGAATCTGACTCAGAAGAAATAAGTCTGTTTCAGACCCTTCACAAAGATTAGTCTAGAAAAACCAAAGATAACTGAAAATCTACTATGCATAGGCCAAATGCAGAGAGACAGTGGGCTAAATATATAATATTGTTTTCTCTTTTCTAGTCTAGTGCTTTGAACCCTAAATATCATTGTTCTAACATGATTGTCAAATTCCTGATTTGTAAGCTGAGTTGGGACCACCGCCCACTGACATAATGTCATGTAATTTTTTAAAAAGCAGTATTAGGTTACATTAAAAGCTAGATTATTTTATGTGAAAAATTTGAGGTTTCTGGATTCTCAAAAATCCTCCAGATATAGCAACACCAAGTCTGTGCTGTTGCACAGTCCAGTGGCCCCAAGCTCACTGGTCTCTCCTTGTCAATGGGACAAGCATTCTATTGTTATGACCATCCCAGCTATTCTCTAGCTTATATACTTCCTTCCATCACTTCTTTTAGTTACTTGATGGGCTCTTGTTGGTGTTTGAGTTTGTGACCTACACTCTAACAAAGAAATACAAAGTCACTGAGGATAGAGAAAAAACAATGATAGTTCAGGAAGAACTCAGTGAATCCTGATGGGGAAATTGCCTTTACCCTAAAGCATAAGTGCAACAGTCTACCTATGAGAGATAAATATCTAGTTTTGTTTGATATTTTGGCCCAGCCTTTGGCAGGACAGTGAATGGTCCTATTCTCCCAGTCTGGGGCTCTGGCTTTCTTAGAGAAGGCTCAACACCTTATGTTTAGCTTTTGGCAAGTAGACTGGGAATAGATATACAGGAGTGTTTCCTATTGCCTTCTCTCTGCAGTTCTCAGCACTGAATAGCTTCTTCAATTCTCAGCATATCTAATACATCTTCTGTATTCCAACATGTTTCTATTTCTCTAGTTGTGTTGTTAGAGGGAGTGGCTAGCGCAAGGTTCTTATTTTAGGACTCAGTTGCAGAACTTCATAAGGATTTGATTAATTTTCCTTTTTGGTTTTATTCAAAATGTCTTCTTATTCCCATCTAACTTTTCTTCTTGCTTAAACTTTGACTTTGAAATAACAAAGGGCTGACTATTGCCCTTTAAAGTTTTTCCTTCTTCTTTTTCTATGTGACCAGGCTTTACAAAAGGCTATTTTATTCTAAGAAATTAGGTTTCTGGTTATCGGGAGCCCTAAATAGACATGAATTACAAGAACGTCCTTTCAAAGCCCCATGCAGCACTTGTTTCATTAAATTCCATGGAGCAACCTTAATTTAGTGGAACACTGGATAGGCTGTTCTTTTAACCTATTATCACTTTGGCCAGGCCCATAAACCATATTCATGGATGATTCCATCAAGAGGGACAACAGTGGGATTAATATTATTTCAGGACACAGTAAATGCCACAATGATGAAGCTGTTTAAGATCTGGTGCTCACGGTGTCACACTGAATGCATTGACATTTACTCTGCTATCACTTCATTTCCAATATTCCTTCCAAATCAGCCGATGCTAATGCTTCAGTATGTGTGCAGAATACAATGTGGGTGGGGGTTGGGAGCCTGGAAAGAGATTGTACAAGTCCTTTGCTTTCCTTTTGGTATTCAGCAAAGGCAACTATACTTGGATAGTCTTTTCTATGCACTGGGACCTCATATGTTGATTATTAGGACTACAGGCTCCCAGAAACTGGGCTTTTTCTTAGAGTTGGACCAAAATCGGTCATTCAACCTTCAGTTGTGATTGGGTGTTTGTTGTTGCTCTGACATGAACTGAAAACTCATCACTTGGTATTCTTGGCATGTTGGAATCGAGCACATAGGAAATGAATATGTCTATAATGGCAGATAACTTAGAAAGCCTTGTGTGTGAAACTTTCTGGATCTCCTTATCCTTAAATTTGATGCCTTTGACCACAGTATAGGCACAAAGGTATGGAGTTTCTGAAAGCCCATGGGCAGATTTGGGGAATATCTTTTAAAGAGGTAGCAAAGATGTCATCTGCAATGCCATTGCTACTTGTGCTGTGATCTTTCTCCCTTCCCCTCCCTTACTCTCCCCTCCACACCTCCCCTCCCCACCTTCCCATCTCCCTGTGCTAGGAGTGCTGGAACTAAAGGACTTTGCCCATGCTAGGTAAATTTCCCTTTTGATTTTGAAGGAGAGTCTTAGGGTTGGAAAAAAGTTGGCAGCTGTCTGGTATATGGCTCTCAAGTTTTTAATGTGATTGCAAATCTCCCAAAGTGCTAGTTAGTCCCAGGAACTGTAGTCTTGGAGTTTCCAGGCCTATAGTCTGACATCAAGAGGGTAGATCTGCATAGCACTTCACTCTCAGGAGATACAGCTACTGGCTAAGAATCACCGAGTCCAGCCCGTACGCATCTCTTGTTAGAAGAGCTTTCTGTATATGTCTAAATTTCTATTCTGTGAGGCATCATATACTTTCTTAAGGCAGTCAACAGACTCTGAATATGAGTTCTTTACTTTGTAGCCAAATTCCTACTCATAGACTTATGTATTTTTGTCCAGCTCCAACCTAATGCAACAAGGTAAGAAAGCATCCTCTTATTGAAAGAAAGCTTAGTCCTTCTGAGTTTTTAACCTACAAGAAAGTCTTCAAGTGGGAAGGGACAGCTGATGTACAGATAACTTGCCTCCTTGGGGTTCATCCTTCCTGATACCCTCACCCTACTTTGTTGACTTCCAGAAACTCTTGTTCTCAGTTTGATTCCACTCCACCTCAAGTGGATGGTGCTTTCCCTCTTTTGAATTCACATCTTTTTTTAAATGTGCATTTTTGTATGCTATAAAATACTTTTGAAATTCCTCCTAGATTATACATCTATGGACGCAAAGATAGTGTCCTAATTGTCTTCAAATCCTCTCTCATGCCTTCCTAACACACAAAGAGCTCAAACTATGTTAAATTGAGTAACATGTAGAAATTAGGGCAGTAAATTCATAGTACCAACAAAATACAAAGGCTACAAGGCAGTACATTGTCACACCAGATAAGAGAATGTTGGACTTAGTATTGCATGTGGAGTTCAGAAAAAAGGATTTAGTGTAGACAGGAGCCATTGAAAAGGACTTTATGAGAAAACTGAGTGTTAATCAAAAAGTCAGGGGGGAGAGCTTGAAAGAGACAGGATTCAGCAGCATCAAGGGCCACGAGGAAGTCGACTAAAGTCTGAAAAGCTGACACTGGATTATCAATAAGTACATCACTAGTGTTTTAGACAAATGTTTGGGGGAGAAACAGAATGTGATGCTTTGGGCAACACACAGCACCATGTTGATTATTAGATCAACACAGATATGAGCAATGCAAAGCAATAAAAGAAACTATCATGTACTTTCAAGTTCCAAAGTTTCTCTGAAGAGGTGTGCAGAGGGTCTAGTTCAGCAAGTGTCCTGCATGGCTGTCTGTCCAACCTCTGCTGCAGGCTGAAGAGTTTTGTTGGGTTTTAAATAGACAGAGCCACAGGAAGCCATGCCACAGGACCCATCTTCCATCTCCTCCTCAGCTTCGCAGCTGATCTTGTTTCGAACACTTCGAGGGGGTGGCTGGTCCTGTGATGGTGGAATCACTGCCCTGCAGATGTCACTGCCTCAGTAGCTCCACTGTGGCTAGAGTTTTCCTGCCTGGCCCCCGGTCAGGACAAATCTGTCACCCGCCAGTCCCACAGCCGCTCAGACCCAACCAAGTAAACAAAGAGACTTATATTGCTTACAAACTGTATGGCCGTGGCAGGCTTCTTGCTAACTGTCCTTATATCTTAAATTAATCCATTTCTATAAATCTATACCTTGCCACGTGGCTCATGGCTTACCGGCATCTTTACATGCTGCCTGTCCTGGCGGTGGCTGGCAGTGTCTCCTTCCACCTTCCTGTTCTTTTCTCCTCTCTGTTAGTCTCGCCTATACTTCCTGCCTGACCACTGGCTAATCAGTGTTTTATTTATTGACCAATCAGAGCAACAGATTTGACATACAGACCATCCTACAGCACTCCACAGTGCAGATCAGGAAACTAAGTGAGAGAGGAGAAGCCAATGGCTTAATTGAACTCTCAATTGAAGCTGGTTCATGGGACATGTATCTTACTCATTACATTGCGTTACCTGAGTTGAAGAGTTATCCTTGATGGTGTGGTATATATAGTATGTAGTGTGTGTGTGTGTGTGTGTGTGTGTGTGTGTGTGTGTGTGTGTATGTGTTAAAATTGACCATATTTAGAGTTAATTTAGAGTCATAATGTACATCCATCATTCCATCCAATAATGACTAACATCATCCAACTTCAAATGGTTTTCATCTTGCCCAGACAGAAACACTGTGCACTTACTCCATATTCTGTCTCATTTTGGTTCCTGGTAATGTCCACACATCTCAGTGTGAATATCTCTGTGAATTTGTCTACTCCCTGGATCTAATATCACTGGGATAAAACAGTATTTGCTTTTTTATTCTTGACTTGGTAAAATGTCTTCAAGTTTCATCTATAGTTTAGCACGTGACAAGATTTACTTTTATATCAGAAAATCCTTCATTGTATACCTTGTTGAGTCACTCATCTGCCCATGAACATTTGGGTTGTTTCCTGTTTTCTGGCTCTTACCAAGGCTGATATGAATGCTGGTGTTTAGGGCTAATGTTCTGTTTGAAGCCCTGATTTCAATTAATGTGGTATGTACCCAGGAGTGAGTGGGATTACTGGATCACGTGGTAATCGTGTCTGGAAGTTTTTGTGGAATTGCCAAACTGCTCACTTATTTATTACTATTATCATCTAGCACTTTGAACATTGGAGATGCAGTGGTATTGAGAGAAAAATCCATGAAATTAAGGCCCTCATGATGGTGGGAAAGGAACAGATAAGTACAGATTGTGACAGAGTATTCTAAGAATGATGCAGGCAATGGACACAAACTATAAACATCCATAGCAGCTCCATGTTAACTCCAGTGGAATCAGAAGAGCTTCTTACTGGGGATGACCTTGAAGTAACAGGAAGAGTGAATGGCTAGGATGACACCAAGCTGAAGAATGACTGACTCCAATCCACCTACAAGAGGCAACATTCGGACAGGCAGGACACCTGCTGAGGACAGAAGTGGAAAGCCTACAGATAACTGATGCTGACCTCTACAGACCAGATCCCTGTGAGGTCCAACCCAGTGCTGGGAGAGAAGGAGGGTCACAGAAAGCCAGGAGTTGACTGTTGAGAGTCACAAGCAGATGAGGCATACTTTATGTACTGCACAAAAGGACACTTGGCAGGCACACACTTTGCATACTAGGACTGCATGGGCACGTGCACAGACTGGCATACAGGCCACAGGCCGGCACACAGGTCTACAGATAAACACACACAGGCATCTAGCAAAGGTGAAGGCTTTTACACCCAAAGACCCTGTTTACACAAAACTCACACAAAAGCGACATTCTGCCCCAAACAGATTTGTTTGCTTTTGAGTTTTTTGCATTTCCACTGTCAGCCATTTTGTGCTGACCCATAGCTTCCTAGGTGTACAGCATTAGACATCTTGGCCCATACCAGACACCATATCATCACCATGTTGTCTAAGGATAATTGGTTCTTCCATCTTATGTTCCCTATAACCCTTTGGGCTGCTATGTCTAAAAATGCATCATCCAAATTCAGTACTCTTACATGTGGGAACTTGGAAAAAGTCTGGTCCATAAGGTAGAAGTCTTAGTTTCAATCTCTGTCTTCATCTCTGTCTCTGTCTCTCATTCTCTCTGTACTTTATTCTGAGACAGAATTTGCTGTATGTAGCCTAGCTTGGCCTTGAACTAATAATGATCCTCCTACCTCACTCAGACCCCAAATGCTGGGATTATAGATGCATGCCAGCATGCCCAGAATTCTTAAATATATATATATGTGTGTGTGTGTGTGTGTGTGTGTGTGTGTGTGTGTGTGTATGTGTGTATTCTTTTTTTTAAACGTTCTTTTTGTTTATCATGTGTCTTTCACATCATACCTCCTGGTCCCATCCATCTCTCCCCTCCCAAATTAAACAAAATAAAACGTAAGAGAAAAAAGGAAAAAAAAAAAGGAAGAAGGGGAAAATCTTGTCACAGAAGCTGCAGTGTGACACAGTGAGTCACGCAGTAAACCTCTTTATCCATACTTTTTTTACATGCAGGCATTCATCACAAAGAATCATTGGACTGAGCTTCGAGGCCCCTGGTCTCTGCTACACCATTACTGGGCCCTCACTAGGACTCTTCCTGGACATGCCGTTGCTGCCTTGCTTCACGGAGATGCAGCCCTGCATCCCGAAGAAGCAACCCCCTTCCTGTGCTCCAGCAGATCACAGATGCGGTGAATGTTGGGCTGGGCCAACACATAACCCTGCTTCTGGGTGTGGGTAGTTGCAGAGTTGGTCTGCCTGTCAGCTATTTGCCACCCTGTCTTTGCCACCAGGGGGAGCTCTTCAGCATTCCCTGGCTAGTTGACCCCTTGCAGCAATGAGCAAAGGGCGGGGCCTGTTCGCCCTGGCTTTCACTTCCTCAGGGTTGGTTCTCCCACATCTACACCTTCAGGGCCAGCTCTACTGTGTTGTCCAGGAGAGGTGTGGGGGCCGCTCTCCTGAGTGCTGCGGCTGATGAGGGGCTGCAACCTCAGGGCCAGCTCTTCCAACTGCCTCAGGCATTGATGTGGGGGTGAGGGGCAGCATCTTTCCCCTGCCCACGCAGCCATCTGACAGCTGAGCAATGGGGACAGCTCTCCCATACTCACGAAACCTCCACCAACAGGGTCAGCTCTGCTATGACGCCCAGGCGAGGTGCAGGGTACGCTTTCCCGAGTGCTGCAGCTGGTAAGGGGAGGCCATCTCCCTCACCCACCACAGGTGGCAGGGTCAAGGGGAGGGGAGGGCATCTTTCCCTCGCTCTCACCACCACACGGCAGACCAGAGGGGTCTGGCCAGGTGTCCCATTCTCACACTCTCAGGGCTATCTCACCCGCACCTCTGCCAACAGGGTCAGCTCTGCTGTGCTGCCTAGGCGAGGAGCAGGGCCCGCTTTCCTGAGCGTTGCAGCTGGTAAGAGGGAGGGGGCCACGGGTAAGGGGGGCATCTCTCCCCCACCCACATTGCCGCATGGCAGATGAGTAGTGGGGACAGTTCTTCCACGCTCACAGCTTCAGGACTGGCTCACCCACACCTCTGCCACCAGGGATGGTTCTATTGTGCTGCCTAGGTGAGGTGCGGTGTCTGCTTTTCCAAGTGTTGCAGCTGATTGGCGGCAAGGACTGCTCTCCCGTTCTTATGACCTCAGGGCCAGCTTTCCCACCTGCCTCAGGCATAGATGGGGGGGGGCATTTCTTTCCCGCCCATGCTGCCATATGGCAGATGAGGGGTGGGGCTAGGTCTTCCATATTCACATTCTTGGGGTTGACTCACCTGTGCCGGACCAGACGAGGTCCAGAGCCGGCTTTCCTGAGTGTTGCAGCTGGTAAAGGGATCTGCTCCCTCACCAGCTCGAGGCTGTAGGGACGAGGGGAGCGGGGAGGGCAACTTTTCCTTGCTTCCACCACCACACTGCAGATGAGGGAGCTGGTACCAGCTCTGCCCCTCTCATGCCCTCAGGGCTGGCTCACCGGGCGCCCCTTGACAGGGTCAACTCTACTGTGCTGCCCCAGTGAGGCGCAGGGCCCATTCTCCCGAGTGCTGCAGCTGGTGAGGGGTTGGGTCAGGTCCCCCACCTGCTGCAGGTGGTGAAGGGTGAGGGGAGGAGGGCATCTTTACCTCACCCACGCCACCACATGACGTATGAGAGGGGCGTGACCTGCTGTTCCATTCTCACACCCTCAGGTTCGCCCATACACCTGCAAACAGGGTCAACTCCACTGTGCAGTCCAGGTGAGGTGTAGGACCCTGTCTCCTGCGTGCTTCAGCCAGTGACGGCCAGGACCAGTTCTCCCTAGTGTTGCAGTCAGTGAGGGGTGGAGCCAACTCTGTAGGTCCCTATGTTCTTGGCCTTTGGTGGTATCAGGAATCTCGCACATCAACACAGACCGCGGTTACATCAGAGCCATGAATCCAGACATGGGTCCCAGCAGAAGCCCAGGCCCAAACATCACCGTGGCCCTAAGTGTCAATGAAGCCACCTCCTCATCCCACTCACTCCTCACTGCTTTCACCTCTTCAGACATGCCTCTGTCCACAGGACATGAACCATCTTGTCTCTTTCTCTCCCGTATCACATCATACATTTCTTCACCATAGTAGTGCCCGTCTGCCTGGCGCCACAAGGTACCAGGTGGGCCAGTGTTTTCTCCTCGGAGCCTGAAGGGGGCCACCCCAGGCCTGCGTGTGGCTCTACTTGTCCCACTTAGAATGTCATGGTGCTGGGCAAGACCATGCTTCCTCATCACAAAGAGGTCATAATTGTCTGCTGGGTGTGCTACTGGCTGGTGCGAAGATGTTGCTGGAGTCCCCTCTTGAGCTTGGACTAGAAAGTGTGGGCTGCGATCCGTTTGTGTGTGTATTTTTATGTGAAAAAGAGTACCATTAACCACCCTCTTTTATGTGAGTGCTTTATGAACACCGACATCATAAGTACTTGAAAATGTGTATATGAGTATAAAGCATCCACTAACAATCCATTAATGTGCAGCTTGGAGAAAATACTGTTAAGTATTAAAGTAGAGTCTTTTTTCTAAAAAAACAGAGACTACTGTATTTCTGATACCAGATGACATTTCCTAACAAGAGGAGAAGGTGGAAGTCAATTTCCCTTTTCAATTTGTTAGGCAGCCACATTAAGGGGACAGATTATGTGAAGGTATGATTTGTATATATGTACATATATGTACAGATTCCCGTGCCCACTCCAGTGTGGACCGGTTCACAATAAGACATCAGCATCTCATGAATAGCAAATGAAATTTCTAGCAGGAGACAATTTGCAAAGGTGGAAATTCGGAGTGGTGCTGGTGTTGACGCTACTGGGATGGAAGACAGGGTCAGAGCTCTGGGGGTGGGGGGGGGGGTTAGGGGGAGGGGAGGAAGTCTAGGGAATGACATCAGTCCTTCCTACTCAGAGTGTCACCTGTTGTGGGTATGCAGCAGAGGTCAAGCTACTCACTAGCTCCCTGGGCTGCAAAAGAAGGTGAGTCGTTCTTGACTGAATCCCTTGTTCCTGCTCAAGGAGGCCAGACTCTCACAGTCCCTGGTCTGCTGCAGAGTCAGCAGTGTCTCAGCCATGGATAGTGGTGTCTGTTCTGCTTCTCAAGTGGATGCAGTCAGGGTATAGTCATACAGTTCTCTTCTTTTCCTCTGTGGCTTGATCTCTCACATCTCTTCCTCTTCTCCCCACAAAGTGATGTGAATGCTTGGACAGGTTTGTGGGTCTCAGGAGCAAGGATGCTTTGCACGGATTCTTGTGTTTTTACTCCAGGGACTTCCTGTTGTGTTTGCTTGCTTTTTAACAAGATGCCTGACCAGGGAGCCATGGGCCTTACCCCTGGCTGGCAGCACAGCCAAATATAAACAAAGAAGGGAGCACCTGGAGTCAGACATTATGTTTACTAAACAAAACCGACAAGTTCTCACTGTTGTGTGAGAAAGTGCTGGGGCTTTCAATCCCCTGGAGCTGACTAGGATCCATTTTATTGAGCTTGGTAATGACAGCCCTGCTGGAACAGCTGGGTAGTTCCTATTAGCTCTAAGAGGCTCGGGAGGGCAGTTTTTCTTTAGAAAAATTATGTTTTTCATTTAGACCAACAACAGCCTGGTGGTCTCAGCATACTTCCCTATAATTTTAAAGAGTAGGAAGATCATAGCCCAGACTGTTCTTCAAATATTAGGGTGGCTGGAGGTGGCAAATAAAAATCATAAGACCTAGTTAAATAAAAGTTTCAGATAAATTCTTTTGGAGTTTACATATGTGTTATGGGACATCTTTGCTCTAAGAAGGTATTAGTGGTTTATTTAAAATTCAAGTTTAACTGAGTAGCCTGTATTTTATTTGAAGATATTTAGTACTTTTCCTAATGCAATTGCTTATGCCTTGCATGATAAGAAACTGATGAGAATAGGAGGTAGATACTGCTGAGGCAGCGGGGACCCCAACAGTGAGTGCTTTTGGCTCTCATCTAGACCAGAGGGTGGAAACATCTTTCCTCTGTCCTGGTGGTAGCTGTCTTCTTGCCTGAGGTCAGGAATGCCGGAAGGGAGGTCTAGTTTGCTCTCTCCTCCTGTAAGTGAGCACTCCTGCCTAGGAACTTACGTGAGGATGTGATCAAAACTGAGGCCACATGCACACCTCACGCATGGGCTGGTCAGATGAACTAGTTCGTCACCCCCTCTAAGGCCTCACCAAAATGTCTGCCAAAAGTCCTATAAAAAGCCTCTGGACTGACACCTCTGTTGTATTCTGTTTCTAGGGACCCTTCCTGCTATATATAGAGAGGATCTACCATCTTTCCTTAAGTTCTCCCCTACAATCCAATAATAAAATTTCCTTCTGAGACTTACC
>CABHPQ010151608.1:0-33016 GCA_902168405.1 Peromyscus aztecus
ATTTGTGGCTAGAAGAATCCATTCTATACCATGCAGAACTGTTTATTCTAGTCTCAACCGAATATCATTTTAGAGGAAAATTTTATGTTCAAAATGTCAAACATTTTATTTTCATAAGATTTTTATGTTTGTGAATACCAAAATGATCCTCTTTTATTTGGCAAGAACTTTTGACATTAGAGTTTTTGGAAACAAAACAAATGTTTTTGAAAGGAAAGGTTAGGAGTTTCATTCTAGGCATACATTACAAAATGTGTCTGTTGAACACTATGATAGGTGAAATTAAGACTCCAGTGCTATACAGTGAGCTTATAGTTTAGAAAATATTATTCAGCAGTGTCAAAAAATAAAGTTGCTTAATTATATGCAAGAAAACATTTTATAATTAAATTTAAGGTGAATGAAATATTTTATAAGATGTTTTTATTGTTTATTCCAATATCTTGTAAAAGAGAGTAAATTAAATATTTTTGAAATCATGTATCATCTCATAATATTGACTCACAAAATGTAATTGAGAGAGGGCTGAGCAATTACTTCTCTTGCAGAAGATCTGGATTCAGTTCTTAGCAACCACATCTGGCAGCTCACAGCTGCCTGTGATTCCACTTCCACTCTACACGCTTACTGCACGTACATGGTACACATACATACACTCAGGCATACACACATAAACAACACACGCACATATAGCAAACATATAAATCTATAACACTTTTTTAAAAGAAAATATAACTCAAGTTATGTCCTTTAAAGTTTCCTTCCTGGTAGTTTGAGAAGATAATATGTGCGTGGGCTTCACCTGCACACAACCTTCTTAAAGTTCTACCTAGGCTTAAGCTCTGAGTCTCAGTCCCTTTTCTCAGATCAGCATTTGGAAGACACTGAGACCACTAGCTTTTAATCTCGTCTTTTTCTTTGTGTAAGATTAGTAGAACATGTTTTTTATGTGTCCTCACTTTCTTGGCTTTGGCTTTTCCGTTCCTCTCCAACCTTTTTTTAAAATTTTTTTTTTTTAATTTTACAAGTGTTAGGAGGCCGTTTTACGTGGTTAGGAACCACTAAATTTCAGCAGGCTCTTTTTAGCCAAACTATCTCAGTCATTCAACATTGGAAATGTTATTGCCTCAAATCAAATTAGTAGGGAAGTGTTCTGACATTGGAGGCCATTTGAAATGTTCCAGGTTTCAAATACCACAAACAAATAGCTGCCCAAAATTAAGTGAAACAATAAGAGAATATGAAACAAATGTAAGCATTATCCAATGAACATGTGAGACTATCTACTTTATATTATGCACGACTCTTCTGCTGAGGCTTAGCACTGAATTTCCAGCTCTCTGATAATAGCAATAAATAAATCTTTAAAATGAATTAGTTTGTCATCATAGATTGGTCATAGACATCTAAATAGTTCATTTGCTCTTTAGGAGAGCTCTTAGGATAGACTTTCATAGTTGTGCTCCTTAGTCTTTGGTCAACTTGACACAAGCTAAAGTCATCTGGGAAAAGGGGAGTTCACTTGAGAAAATACCTCCATTGCATTGGTCTCAGTAGGCAAGTCTGTAGGGCATTTTCTTGATTAATGATTTATGTGGGTGGACCCTGTCCATTGTGGCCATGCCCTGCCTGGGCTGGTGGTCCTGGGATGTATAAGAAGTCAGGCTGAGGGAGTTATGAGGAGCAAACCAGTAATCAAGTTTCTTTCACGGCTTCTGCTTCAGGTGCTGCCTCCAGCTTTCTACCTTGAGTTCTGCCTTGTGGTCCCCTGATCTAGGAATAAAACTTGTAAGCCAAATAAACCCTTTCCTCCCCAAGTTGCTTTTTACCATGGTATTTTTTTCCACAGGAACAGAAACATAACTAGAGCAGCAGCCAATGTTTAGATAATGAGGATTTAGTGAACTAGACTATTTTCATATCTGGGATAAGCAGTTCTCCTCCACTCTCCTTTCTGGGCATATCTTTCTCAGAGTACTGACTTATTTCCCCCAGTTTCTTTCCTTATGCTCTTGGGTATGCCTGCAGCAAAAGTTTGACCTTAAGGTATGTTAAAAGATGGAGTAAATCATGTTAAAATGTTAAAGAATTTATTTGAGCAGACAGTTATTTCCTTGTGCAGCAATGGCAAACTGTAAGTGGTTTGGGATCCACGAAAGACATATGAGGGGATATCTTTAATAAAGTAGTCACAAAAATGAGAAAAAGAATATTTTATTGGCTAAAGTTGAACCATTGTCTTTATGACTGTTTTTAAGCAATTTTGAATAAATTTGATTTTTTACTGTGTGACAAACTTTTGCTAAAATTGGGTTTTACTTTGCTTACATTTGAAACGTGGGTGATGCAGTCCTCCTAGTCTGGCATGACCTCCCATTTAACTACTTTAATATCTGTCTCATGCTGCTGTTTCACACTCAGCCAAGGTCACATACACACAAGGCTTCTCTACCACCTATAAAGTATGAACTTGTAAATCTCAATACATAGCACAAACTGGAGCCCTCCTAAGGCCTCTATGTTCACAAAGCTTGATCTTGTTTTAAAATAATTTCTAACTGAATTCCTATACAAGTCAGCTTTCTGTTGCTGGAATAAATACCTGCAATGAAACATTTTATAAAAAATACTTGTTTTCACCAAGAGATTTGGGGCCTAGGATCAATTGGCTTCTGTTGGTCTGTGCTTTTGATGAGGTAGCACATTATAAATGGAATGTGGAGCAGCATGCTGTTTGACTCATAGCCAGGAAGCAAAAGATAGAAGGATAAGGGAAGTGGGCCACTATCCTTTCCGGAATATGTCCCCAGTGACCTAACACTTCTCACTACATTCCACCTCTTGGAAATTCACTGTCTCTCCATAGTACCATTAGCCAAGCCAGTACAGCTGGGCCTCTGTGGAACATTCTGAACCTAAACTATAGCAAGTCCTTTTTCACACTCCCCTTAACAGGACATGCTTTGAAACCCACTGTGTGACCAAGGAATCCAATAGTTAAATCTTAATTATGTTATGAAGGTAGCAATATAAATGAGCAGCATTAATAAATATTTTATGAGTTTATTACACACACACACACACACACACACACCACAATACACACAAACAAACCACACACAGACTTCCAGTCATACAACCATGCACAAACATACACACACATACCACAATAGCCACATACACACACATCCTACATACACCCCCAACACACACCCCACCACAAACTCACACACTATATATACACACACACCACACACACACACCACACATACCACATACACATCATACACTTATACACATACTCTACTCATGGACACCACACCCACACCCACACCACATACCACACATACACACTACCTCCACACACCACACATATCATGAGCATACATACACACACACACACCACAGACAAACCACACACACCACACACACACACCCAATACATACTCCCTCCATACATACCACACATACAACCACATAAATAACACACACACACACACACACACACACACACACACACACACACACCTTACATATCCTTTTTGAATCTGAAATCCAGGGGTTGGGAACTCAGAGAAGTGAACCAACAATTTCAAAGTATGTTGGTGAATATTATAGAGGTTTACAAGACAGAATTAAGGATTGCAATGTGTGTACACAATGTACACATAAGTATATGTGGAAGCTTAGAAAATAAAATATTATATTACCATGATCCTAGATTATTATTATCGCTTCTATATTGTAAATGAGCTGCAAGGGAAACATTTCAAGCTGTTAACTCCCAGGGGAAAACTAACAGTTTGTTTTCATTTAAGAATTTACCAAACAATGCCCTAAAATACTTTAGTCTAGTACAATAAAATTCAGTTCAAGTCGATTCCAGATGTTTAGACTTACTGAATTACTTTTAATTATTTTAAAGGGATAAGTTGTTTCTTTCCCTCTGTCTAATTTACAAGTTGATTTCCAGGTTCCCTGGCTACAGAAATGGCCACACTTAGCAGGACAGTCATCAGCCAATACTTCTCCACATCTCACCGTCTCAATTCGTGACAAGCCTTGGGACAATAGTTCTGTGTGAGCACTGAAAGTTAGATCATTAGCACTACTCTTCTTGGGATACATCAGTTTTTATTGTATGATAGCTCCTAATGAAATTTATATTTGGGAAGTTGTCTCAGTCACACTGTCAAAAAGCATTCAAATCTGGAAAACCAGCTAACTCTGAAGGTGATGTGTAGTAAGTATAGGTCAGTAGGGAAAAGCCACGGTGGTTACAGACCATGTTTATTGAAATAACCCTGACTAGATTCCAGCCAAGAGCTTCAGCAAACAGTTTACCATCCTAACAAATACAGAGTAGGTATATTCTACCCAAGGACAGTCACTCAGATATGAGCAACCCTAGACTTCCTTTTGAAGGACACTTTTGGTAATTGTGAGCAAGAATCTGTTTGCCAACCCAACGCTTAAGGGTTCAAGGAACAATGGGACAGCAATGGCCCTGAAAACAATAGCCATTCCCTGCTTGTTAATGTGATATCCTTCTTCAGTATAAAGCACCCGGTGATTATTTCATGAATATTTGGTGATGAACAGAGAGAACAAGTTTCATACTGAAAAGAAGGGCAAAAAACCCTCTCTGGTAGAATAAATATCAAGTGGAATGAACTGAAGCGGGAAGCAGAGAAATGGTGTTGTGTTATACATATACACCTGTTCTTGGATGGAGGGGTGTGTGTACATGCACAAGTCACTCTGAAAATCTGTGCATATTATAGATATATTTGTAGTAAAATAGATGTTTTGAAGCTATTTAACAGAAGTCATAGATCTTACACCCAGGGAAGAATGCACCTCACCTCAAATTGCCCAAACTTCAAGTTGATAGTAAGATAACTCACAGAAAATCTTAGAAAATGTAAACTCAGTATTTTAGTATAATGTCTGTTGTGGAATATTATTTTAAAGTGTGTTGCATTTTTTTCCTACTGCTTTTGTCAACAATGTAAAGATGTGTTACATTCATTTGATTAAATAAAATTAACCTGAGAGAAGGAGGCTGTGTCAGCAAGTAGCTGACAGGAAGTGTTAGGGAGGAACCACATGTAGCAAGGGTTCTTAAGTGGGGCTGAGCAGAAGGACTCCGGGTTTTTTTTTTTTAAGACAAATCAAAGGGAGAAGATTGGCTACTTGCTATTTAGCCTCTCTGAGCGTGCAGAATTCCACCTCAATATTTGAATCATGAGTTCATTAGAGGGATAGAGAACTAGATAAAGTTTTCCTTTGTAGCTTTGAAAGAATCAGTACCTGAGGGAACGGAATCCCCTCAGGCTGATTCTTCTCAGGCTGAATCCCCTCAGGCTTCGGGCTTTAAGGCAAAACCTCTGCTGGTAAGGGTAGAGTTGAAATCACAGATTAGGACAGCAGTTGCTTAAAAAGGCAGCAATTGTAATAAAGAAAAACAACAAATGTCTACTAATTGAGGTATTATAGTAAAATCATGAAGAAAAACATACTTAAGTGAAGATTAAGATAATGACTCTTACGACAGCAACTAAAATGTTTGATTTATAGATTTTAAAAAATCATTGTTTAATATAAATTCACTCTTTGTAAAGACACTAATGATCTATAAAATATGATTCTAATTCAGTGTTTTGTACAAATAAAGTGCTCTCGGTTCTTTTATCTATACATTTATAAGTCATTTACCTTTAGTTGATATAATTTGCATTTTTATAATGCACTAGTGGTTTTTATAAGCATAGATTTTGCTATACTGAAGACAATTTTCTTTTTTTATTTATTCAATAATTATATGTATGATATTCATTAATTATATTAATTGTATTGATTTCTTACATTCATGATATTATGTCCTGATACTACTGTCCATTTGTGGGGCTTTTCCATCACACAAACAGAAATTCTGTACTTAGGAAATCATTGCTCTGTATTCCTTTCTTCTCCATCTTGAGATAATGTCTAATCTTTCTGTCTTTATGAATTTGTATATTCTATATATTTCATTTACTACAATTCTATAGTATTTGTCCTTTTTATAATGTTAAAATATTTTATGTACAACTGCAGAGGAAATAATACACAGATAGCTTGAACATAAAAACAGGTTATAATTCAAAAGTCCAGGGTTATTTGAAAGTGGAAAATACTTTCTCTGTCGTAAATAGTAAAAGTGATAACATTTCCCAATAAGCCCTTTTAAGCCAAATAATAGCTGAATTATACATATAAATATTGATTAGATTCTGGGACATAGAAGAAGCCTATCTTCATCTGTTCAGAGAGCTATGTTTTACTTAAGTTGTGTAAGTGAGATTCCTATTCATCTTCCCCTTCACTGTTTGATTTATGGCAGACATTTTTCTATAGGCTAATCCATAATCTAAAAAGATTTTAGCCTCCCCTCCTGAAAGTACAGCCAGCATTTCCTTTCATCTGCTTGATACAGAACAAATTCTTATCCTAACAATGAAATGTTTCACTAAAGCATGCCCACTGACTGGGCAAAATCAAAACTTACTATAAGCCACAGTCATCCTAGGGTCCTCCCTGTTAGGTAGCCTCCCTGGATCTGTGGGTTGCAGTCTGGTTGTTCTTTGTTTTACATCTAGTATCCACTTATGAGTGAGTACATACCATGTTTGTCCTTCTGAGTCTGGGTTACCTCACTCAGGATGATTTTTTCTAGTTCCATCTATTTCCTGCAAACCTCATGATGTCATTGTTTTTCTCTTCTGAGTAGTACTCCACTGTGTATATGTACCACATTTTCTTTATCTATTCTTCAGTTGAGGGACATGTAAGTTGTTTCCAGGTTCTGGCTATTATGAATAATGCTGCTATGAACATAGTTGAGCATGTATCATTGTGGTATGATTAAGCATTCCTTGGGTATATGAAAAAAAAAAGACAATGTTCTAAATAAGTACCCTTACCTTAGCCCTGTTTTGGACATGTCTTACCCTGGGTTTCTTATAAAACCTAGTTTGAAGAAAATGCTGCCAGAAGGTACAATCTGAGAGCCACAAATATAAAATCAAAAAGAAAATGGGACATAAATATGACTGCTGATTACTGTTGAACTGTCCACAGCTTAAATGAGTCAGATGATACATCAGTTTTAGTTCTTGGTGAAGGAAAAGAAAGAAATTTATTTGCAGGGTCCTTTTCCCCTTTCCTTCTTTGGTCAAATTTCTCCTTAGAGGATTGTAACACTTGGGAAAGGTTAGTGTTTTCCGAAAGAGCTCCCCACCTTAGTCTGCAGGAGCTGAGAGGACTTCAGACCCCCTCAGAGCTCTGAATAAATATGGGTATTGGTTACACTGATTTCAAACGTATTGAAATGATGGGGCCAGTTCTTTAGCTTCCATGGTTATCTCCAAGGAAAAAGTGACAGCCAGTAACATTAAAAGATGAGGGGATGCTCAGACAATGGGGACAAAGTAAAGTAATAGAAGGAGAAATTCGGTCCAGTCACAACAAGGTCATTTATGCCAATGAGAAAATGGGGCACCACTGCTTGAGTCCCCTGCCAAAATGCCTCAGTTAGCAAAGGGCACAGTCAGAACATGAGTGAAGTGTTTCTGATACCAAAGCCCATGCTGAAAACGGAACATTAGGTTGTTTCCAGTTTATTTTAAGTGGTGTGCAGCATAAAATTATTGGAATTAGGTAACATGTCCATTAAGTCATGACATATCATAAAGAAAATTATAAAGGGAAAATATGACAATATTCTGACATAATTAGAACATAAATATAGAAGAACACACACACTAAAGACACAGAATATGAATACATGCAAAAGATCGGGTATTTATGTTTTCATAATGGAAAATATGTGTTGAAAATGTATAATTTTGTGAATTATAATGGGGCCAAGACAACACCAGACTAGATCACACAAAAGAGGATAGGTGGTTATTCCAATATTGGGATGAAGAAGGTCAGAGATTCGTTTTTGTGATGAGCTCTTTTGTTACCATTTACAAAATAATGAATATTTCAAATAGTTTGAAATCATCTATTATCATATCTTGTTATGATTTCAAAGCCAATATGTATCACTTTTAATTTACAAAGCTATTTTTTTTATTTTGTTTGGGTTTTTTCGAGACAGGGTTTCTCTGTGTAGTTTTGGTGCCTGCCCTGGATCTTACTCTGTAGACCAGGCTGGCCTCGAACTCACAGAGAATTCGTCTGGCTCTGCCTCCTGAGTGCTGGGATTAAAGGTGTACACCACCACCGCCCAGCCTACAAAGCTATTTTAAACGTGACTGAAATCATTGGCCTATTTGTTCCTTTGTATATGGGGAACTTTATAAAGGAAGGATGGTGCCTTATGTTGCTTTGGCTCTAAAACACATTTTTGAAAGGCAGAGAAATGGCTTAGGCACTTTCTCATCTTCCTTCAACTTAACCCTTTTCAACTTTACAGAGCAAGCTTATCATTTGACATTTATCATTCCAAAATCAGTCACATTTACATGTGTTGGAAGACTTTTAATGATTGTGAAAACTAGAGAAATTATTAATGTCTAGTCTTTTTCTTTTGAAGACTCAAATGCAGCACAGCAAAACCAGCATGCTCATTTCACTGGACAGTGTGCTATTTGTGATATTTGTGACATCCGAGTTTGCATTCTGTGGGTTAAATCAACTTAGATGGTGCAATCACTGATTTGAAATCAAGTAGATTGCATACTTTACATAAGGATGACCTATTGGTCAGACTCCATTGACAAACCTGTGTGGTGATATATTGTATACCCTAATAAAGGACAGAGCCAGTTACTAGATTAGAAATAGAGGTCAGACAGTGGTGGCACACAATTTTAATCCTAGCACTCAAAAGGCAGAGATTTGTGTGGATCTCTGTGAGTTCAAGGCCACCCTGAACTACATGAGATTGACTCAGTCTAGGAGAGAAAACAGAGCCAGGCTGTGGTGACGTATACCTTTAATCCCAGCACTTGAGATCTCATGCCCTTGCTTGGGAAGCACACACGCCTTTAATCCCAGGAAGTAATATGGCAGGGCGGGGGGGGGGGGGGGGAAGGTATATAAGGCGTGAGGAGACAGGAACTAAAGGCTCTTTTTGGCTGAAGCCTTTCAGGTGAGGACTCGGAGGCTTTCATTCTGAGGATTCGTGTAAACAGTATAGACTGAGGAGTTGTCAAGGTGAGGCTATGGCTTGCTCTGCTTCTCTGATCTTTCAGCTTTCACCCCAATATCTGGTACCAAGTTTTTTATTATAAGACCATTTAAGATTCAAACAACAAACCTGTGAAATCTTAAACAACTTAGCTCATTCCTGGCTCGTTAGGAAGTGTAGTTTGCTGGGGATTTTCAACAAACTTGCCCATTCCATGCACCTGGACATCATATATCGGCGTGGTCTTTTCCATTTCAGGCCCTATCTGCCTAGATGAAAGCTGCAGCACCCTAGCAACTGTGCATGTCTGCTTTTGGAATTGCCACTGGCCAGCTGGCTCATGTGTGTCTCCAGATCTCCTCTTTTGGATCAGAGTGAGACTGTACAGTTTGGTTTCATCTGTCCCACCTGTTCATGTTGAGCGAGTAAGGACCAAATAAATATGTCTCAACATCTCACAGGTCTCTTGATTGGGAAGAATAGATTTCAAGGGTCATCATTGATACATGGCACTAATATAAAATATAAGATTCTTGAATTTGGACTGGTGCATAAGAAGGAAATTTGATGGTCTTGATTTGGAGTGAGTCCACTTTCAATGTGAGAAGAAAATGAATGTCTGGAGATAATACAATGGTTTTTAGCAGTTGCCCTATTGTCAGAGGTTGACTTGGCCTATTGTCTGGTTTCATTCACAATTTTCTGTATTTTAATTTTCATTCAACATCTGGCTGTAATTCCCTGAGAGTCTCCAAAGCATAAGTAGCCAATTGACATACTTTGGACTTCTTGACTAATAGAATGCATGGAAAGTAATAATTATTTTTGTTTTAGGATAAGAGCCAGCAGATCTTTGTAGATGACTGTATTTTACTCTTTACTTTTTTGGCTCCTTTGGGGGATGTGGCAATATTTTGTCTGTGCTCTCACAAGTAAAGCTTGCCTGGAGATCAGAGTTTGGAGCTAACCAGTAGAGGCCAGACAATGGTGGCACACACCTTTAATCCCAGCACTTGGGAGAAAGAAACAGGAAGTGATATGGCTGGGCAGAGAGAGGAAATGTAAGGTGGGGTGAAGACAGGATCTTGGCCCTTTCAGGCTGAGGATTTGGTAGGGGTAAGAAGTTTCTCTAGTGGCTGGCTCCTTTACTGATCTTTCAGCATTTACTCCAATATCTGGCTCCAAGATTTTATTATTAAGACCAATTAGGATTTGTGCTACAGGGTGACCCACTATCCAGCTCCCATGTAAATACACATTGAGTCTTATTCTTTCTTACAAATTCCCAGCCTTAGCTTGACTCGTTTCTTGTCAGCTTTTCTTAACTAATTATCCCATCTATCTTATGCCTCTGGCCTTTTACCTTTCTTTATTTCTGTATATCTTTTCTTTATTTCTTACTCTTTGGCTTTCTATGTAGATTGGTGGCTGGCTCCTTCCTCCTCCTTTTCTTGCTTTTTGATCTCCTCTTAACAGATTTCTCCTCCTATTTATTCTGTCTGTCTGCCAGCCCATCTATGTCTATCCTTTCTCCAACCTTGCTATTGACCATTCAGCTCCTTATTAGACCATCAGGTGCTTTAGACAGAGTAACACAGCTTCACAGAGTTAAACAAATGCAACATAAAAGTATACAACACATGTTTGCATTATTAAACAATGTTTCACAGCATAAACAAATATAACAAGGTTGCTAGAGTTTTCCTGCCTGGCCCACGGTCAGGATAAATCTCTTTCACCTGCCAGTCCCACAGCCGCTCAGACCCAACCAAGTAAACACAGAGACTTATATTGCTTACAAACTGTATGACCGTGGCAGGCTTCTTGCTAACTGTCCTTATAGCTTAAATTAATCCATTTCCATAAATCTATACCTTGCCACATGGCTCGTGGCTTACCGGCATCTTCACATGCTATTTGTCCTGGCGGTGGCTGGCAGAGACTCCCTCCACCTTCCTGTTCTTTTAATTCTCTCTGTTAGTCCCACCTATACTTCCTGCCTAGCCACTGGCCAATCAGTGTTTTATTAGCAACACATTTGCCATACAGAACATCCCACAGCATAACACATCTTAAAATAATCTTCTACAACAGAACTTTCTCTGTAAGCAGCCTAAAGATTTTAGGCTCTGCAGGAACTATCTCTTTCATAAATACTCTATGCTTCTGTTTAGCATGAAAATAAACTTAAAAGAGCCAAACATTTTTTTTTTATATGAAGTTTACATTTTTTTTTTTTTTTGGTTTTTCAAGACAGGGTTTCTCTGTGTAGTTTTGTGCCTTTCCTAGAACTCGCTTTGGAGACCAGGCTGGCCTCAAACTCACAGAGATCCGCCAGTCTCTGCCTCCCGAGTACTGGGATTAAAGGTGACATATTTCTATATATAACTTTTTCAGTTTCCTTTGATTACCTGAAATTGTTAGTCTCACTCTTAATTTACAACCCATACAGAAGAAGATGTTGGGCTGGATTTGACAGTTAGCACTTAATTCACTATTCCCTTTTTTAAAGCCATTAAGTTTGTGTGTAGTGTGTTATACCATAAGAGATACCAGAGATGCCATCAGACTTGTTAAGACAGAGTCACTCCAGGCAGAAAGAGGCCCAAAGCCAAGTTTTAAAAGTGCAATAGGTGAATAACCACTCAATGCCAGAGAGCAGATCAGAACAAACAAGGCTGATAGTCTACAAGGTGCCTGCCCTCTGCTCTCTGTTAGGTCAAGTTTTTCCAAGGTCTTCTTTATTCAGATCTTGGGGAAGTTCACCATGATGTCTTTCTCAGAAGTAATATGATTGTAGCTCATTGTATAGCCAAAGATAACCTTGAAATTATTTCAAATCCTTTGCTTCCACCTCCCTAGTGCTAGGATTATAGGTAAGGACTACCATAATTGATTTTATGGGGATTAAATTCAGAATTTTGGGTATGCTGTGCAAGGGATCTACCAAATGAACTATATCCCCAATCTTCCGTCTTAATTTTTGTCAGTAATTTGGTCTTTACCATGTGATTTTATGATGTTTATTGAATGTAGCATATACCAGGGACCTCATTGTAATGTTTTATTTTCTCAAATTCTATGACAATATAATAAATTCAATAATGAGAATTTCTTTTAGTATGTCTTTTATCTGAAGAATCTCCATGTATGTATGTATATGTGTATGTATAATACAAATTCATCTATAAACATTTGTGTGTGCATACACACATCATTGTTAGACTTTCAAACTTCAAATATGAGAAACTTATGACAATACTACAAATACTGTTATCTAAGGGAGGGATTTTATTATGTCATCAAGCCTTCTTTCATAGTCCCCACCATAGCCTCAAGACACTGAATGCCAATATTAACTTGCTCCATCTCAGAAGCCTTCCAATGTCATAGCTAGCAGAGGATAACTTTGTACAGAAAGAAGATCCCTCTCTCTTTCTTGTTCCTCATTCTTTTCCTCCTTGTGCTCCTCTTCTTTCCCACAGCATTTATTTTCTCCAGTTACATAGGAATGTTATCATAGGGCACCAGCATTTTACTAATTGTGGGATTCAAGCTGTTAGCAATTTGTGAAATTAACTTAATGACCATTATCACCCTTAAAATATTATCTTAAAAATGCATGTATTAGTCCAGAAACGTGGCTCAGCAGGTCAAGATAATTGTTATGTTGTCCTGGAAAGTTCCCTGAACCCACATAAAGGTTTAGAGACAGGACAAACTCCATGAAGTTGTCCTGTGAACTCCACATGTGCATTAGGGTATTTGTCCCTACTTTACATCACGTGTACACATAAAGAAAGGAAAGAAAAAGAAAAAAATTAAACATAAGTATTGCAAGCTATCAATAAAAATGAAACTGAATAGAAAGCATTAGAGAATGTTAGACCCAAATTATAGTAAGGATATTTTATTCCATTTCAGTTTTATTAATGTATACATTTAAGCATATATCTGACCATATCTACAAAAAAGTAATATCTAGAATGTTTGTTTGATATGCTGTGTGCATATGTTTGTTTCATATGTTGTGTGCATATGAATGAATTCTGGGTCTTGGTCATTCTAGAAAATGAATTTCCCATAGGGTAGGATAATAGAGAAAGGTAATTGAAAACTTTCTTTGGTAAAATGTATTTTTTCATGCAAATTGAAATCCGTGTTTAGTTTATTAAACATCTATTGCTTACAATGTGTAGAACAAAGACAAATAAGCTATATTGGGGACAGCAGTAGGCTTATCCACTGCACAGTGGAGCATCATATTAATTACATAATTTAGAAAGTGGCTTTCATGTTTAGAATAAAAATGCTCCCAGCTTGTGCTAAATATTTGTCTTAAAGGTATTATTAACTTTGATCCCTATGAACTCAGTAAAGTAGCAAGAGCATGAGAAGCAAAACTGTCTTAAAACCGCTAATGTAATTCCACATTAATCCCCTTTGAAATTTTGCTTTTTCTGTCATTAGTGCCCATCTCCACAGTTGGAGAGCTTTCGCTTGGGGAGGAATTTACATCTAAAGAATGCAAAATTTTCAACATTTTAAGTAACCCACTAATTAATTTTGATAAAATTGAAATAAAGGACTTGTCAAGTGTACAATCAGTGAATATAAAGTGATCTCAATCTCTTTTACTTTATCTGATTATATTTCTCAGAACAGTTAAAGCAGTGTACATTGGCCTATCAACAGCAATATAAGCACTACAATCAACTTTGGCTTTGAAATGTTAGGCAAAGAAAAAATGGTTTTTTTAAAAAGGTGTTCTTAAATTATTCATAGCTGCAGCCATTTTCAACTTTGGACCACTGATAAAGTATTTTTGAAAATCTGAACATATTCTGCAGAGAGAAATTGGCATTGTGCCTGAGGTATAATGTAGGACTGATGCTGCATTTTACCTGAAGGACAGTACTTGGACAAGAAAAGACTTATTTCTGGATCTCAGGAACTCAACATGCTTGGAACAGAAGAGCTTAGAAGCCATCCCAAGGGATTCCAAATCCTATGAAGTATGTCTAGAACAGCATGAGAAGTTTGGAAAAGGAAGTTACTGGTAATACTGTAACAGAAAACAAAAGACCTCCTGCCAGCTGCACTGGTTTCCAACCTTGGCTTAGTGAGTGATGAAAAGTAGCTCCCTGGTTGCCTTGGGAAAAAATAATAAGGAAGAGACATGAAGGCAGACATGCAAATTAGAGCCAGCCCCTAAGCCCAGAATGTGAAAACAATCAGGCCAAAGGTAATAGAAATACCATTCATTCATCTCCTCACTCTCCTCCAGTCTTGGCTCCACGTCATTGTTTTACAGTGAGTCCTTCCTTTCCCTTGCTTTTACTTCATTTCTCTTTGCCAGACTTTATCTGCTTTCATGTTTACTATTGGTCTCCTTTGCTGGAATAAAAAATGCCTTAGAAGAACGTGGCCTCTGACTAGGTCATCGCACCACCGTGGGTGTCTGTAGCTTTCCCATTTTTCTTTCGCTGTCTCCTTTTGGATGCTTACCTGAAAGCTGGTGTGCCTTTACCTGCACTCCAGGCTTCCTTATTCTTTCTGTAAAGTACCATTTTCCCACCACGTGCCTGCTTACTGCCTTGTGGCTCTCTTCCATGCCAGGTTAACTCAAAATGCCATTCTCCTGTAAGTTAAGATGCCTCCCCCTACACTTGTGGTGATATTTTGTTGTACTCTAATAAAGCTTGCCTGAAGATCAGAGGACAGAGCCAGCCACAGAGCAGTCAGGCAGTGGTGGCACACATCTTTAATCCTACCACTCAGGAGGCAGAGATCCACCTGGATCTCTGTGAGTTCAAGGCCACAGTGGGCTACATGAGATTGATCCAGTCTAAGAGAGAAACAGAGCCAGGCAGTGGTAGCACACACCTTTAACCCAGTATTTTGGAAGCACACATGACATTAATCTCAGCAATAGGAAGGTTGAGATAGGAAGTGAAATGTTTGGACGGAGAAAGGCATAGAAGGCCTGAGGAAACAGGAACTAGAGAGCCTTTTTGGCTGAGGACTCAGAGGCGTTCAGTCAGAGGATTCGTGGAATTGATGAGGTGAGAAGTTTCTCTAGTGGCTTGTTCCTTTATCTCTTTGATCTTTCAGATTTCACCCCAATATCTGGCTCTGGGTTTTTTTTGTTTATTTGTTTGTTTTTTGTAAGACCATTTAGGATTTGTGCAACATACATTTATTTGAAACCATCTAAGATATCTTCTCCATTTTACTCAGGTTTATACTTTTGGTACCTTTCAGATTAAACTCAAAGGGCTAGTCATTAAATTTGCATGGATTATTATACTATGACTAAGAATTCAATTTTAATCTATGACTGAATAACCCATGCTTTTTTTCTACCTCATTCCATTTTTGTTCATTAAATCAATGCTCTTTTATAACCTAGCAGGTGTAAGATGAAGTAAAAGGTTTGGTTATAAGCATGTGGTCTAAATTTAACATTTGCATGAGCTATATGTGATTAAAAATATTTAATTGTCCATGTTAACTATTCATGTTAATTTGTTAAAATTTTAAAAAATGTAAAATTATGTGTTTACAAAATAAAACATGATATTTCAAGTGTACTTCATCTAATAATATATATATTATTATATATGAGACTTCATTTGTATTTGACAAATTTTATACCATTCTGAAACATGTATGTGATTTGGTAGTAAAAAGTACATTTGAGTGTGCTATGCTGATATGGAAATAACAATATTAAATAAAGGACGAATTTGAGATGTCAGATGTGTACAAAATATGATTATAAAAATCCTGATGAATGGGATAAAATAGAAAATGGGAATGGGTATGAGCTGAAGTTTTATTCACATCTATCTACCCATCATCTTTCTTTCTTTCTTTCTTTCTTCCTTTCTTTCTTTCTTTCTTTCTTTCTTTCTTTCTTTCTTTCTTTCTTTCTATCTATCTTTCTACCTATTTGTATTTATTTATTATATATCTGCCATCAGCTTAGCTATAATTGTATATATTGTGTATCTGAAAAATTTCCATAAAACTAAAACTTCTTTGGTGTGTATGCCTGTATATGTATGTGAGGGGGATATGCATGTATTCCAAATACCATCATCATCATGTGCATTTTTAATCAAGAACAAACAACCAGGGCCAGTAGGCAAAAGCACTTGCCTCCAAGCTTAGGCTTCACCTAGGACTAATATGACAGTTGGAGAGAAGTCCTACACTATCCTCTGGCCTCTACACACATACACACACACACACACACACACACACACACACACACACACACACACATACACACCTCACGTTACATGTGCACCCACATGCATATACACTCACTGGTTCCCACATGCCCATATCCCTCCATACACACAGAAAAAGAGTGACTCACCAAAATGTTCATCTCCATCCTTATTTAATAAGTTACTCTTAGAGTATCAATTAGTATATCCTTACTTCTATAAATTGCACCTCTGGAAAGCATTTCATCCCTTATGAGAATGGTACAGTTAAAATGAAAGTCTCAGCATATTTGTTTTCTGTTGAAAAACCTTTCAGTAGATCCACACTAGTGGAAAAACGTGCAGCATATTTTTCAGCATTTATCATGACCAAGTCTACATTTTTTTCTCTTCAGCTCTGTCTCCCACTGCTTCCCTAATTAGATGACCAAGCATTCCCAAAAGGTCCCCTCTGCTTCCACAGCTGACTGTGCTGTTTCATGTTTGCACACCTTTGGCTCAGTCAGGCTGCCGTTAGTATGCGTAGAAGGCTTCACAGTAAGAGTGAATGATGCTGCTGCAGAATTTGCATCTGTTTCATAGGTAAAATTATATTCTGTTTCCCTGCATTTAGGGGTCTGCTTTCAGTTCTGTATCTGGAATTTACCATTTTTATTCCCAAAAGCTGTGAAAAACAGTCCTCTGCAATAGCAGCAAAGCATACAGCAGACAAGAACAAGAATGAGTTGGCAGAGCATGCTCAGCATTTGACTGCAGGTGTATAGACAAAGGCAGTTACCACTCCTAGGATAAAGAATAGCAGGTGGCAGCCTTTCTAGATGCAGTGTAGGAAAATAGTGTGTTTTAAATGTGTTAAAAGATAGGTGTGTATATTAAATCCATTTTCATTTTTTTAGTTTTTTGAGACAGGGTTTCTTCGTGTTGTTTTGGTGCCTATCTTGGATCTCACTCTGTAGACCAGTCTGGCCTTGAACTCACAGGGATCTGCTTGGTTCTGCCTCCTGAGTGCTGGGATTAAAGGCATGCACCACCACCGCCCAGCATAAAATCCATTTTTTAATGTTACCCAACCAAAGGAACTAAGTTTTCTAAAACTAGCTATAAGGGTTGTAGAATGAGAAACCCATCAGTCTGGAGGAACTGACTGGGCTGAGAAAGGACTGGGATTTGGGGGATGAAGCATTGTCTGGGTTAATGCAGGACAGCAGCTGAGCAGACAAGAAAATGGAAGTTAAGAATGGACTTGACCATTGCTTTTCATTAATGCTTGTAGAGAGAAAAATAAAAAGTTGCTGTATAGTTTTGATAGTTGTTGAGCGTAATTGTCTTTAATGTGTTAGCAGAGTCGTGTCTTACCTGGTTATGCTTCAGGGTAATTTACCTGTGTTCTCCACTGGGAGCAGCAAGCTCTTCTTTACTGGAACTGCTGGTTTCTTCTTTTAAACCATACAAAGTATCATTTCACTTTCTATCAAGTTGTGTCTGTTCACCAACCTCACAGCCATTCCTGTTGTCTACACTCAGATTATAGCAACTAAGTGGGAGTCAGGACTGTGGGGTCCTGATGTAATTCCATCTCTCAGAGAAGTGTTGCTTACAGTAAGCACACCAATCATGGATATGAATCGGCCAACAGAGTAGTGATGAAAATCCAGTAAGCTGCTATTCAAACCAAGTTGTTTTCCAAATCAAGGAGGATACAAAAGTTCTGTTTTCCTGATTAAATTTATTATATTAGCTTGCAATTTTATGCCCATCTATATAAAACTCTCAAACACATTAAAAGAGTAGCTTATCATGCTTATATATACACACATATACATATTTATATGATATCATATCTAATCATCTTTAAGCACTCAGTTAACAACTAGTAATAACATACCATAAATATTCTCTGTATTTTCTTTGCAACTTGTACTGACTCCACACACTCTAGATAATGTACCCATATATAATCTTTATGGTTTCTTTTCAAGTTCATATTTATATCCAAAATAGATAAGTAGATTTTTACACATTAATGATTTTAAGAATCATGTGTGGGCTCTTTCTATTATCCTCCTATAATGTAATGAGTCTATTTAATTAGAGCAATGGTGCACTGTCACTAATACAAACTAACTTTTTGTCTTATTTACCACAACTTGACAATCTCAACTATTATTAGGAGTAATAAAATTCACTTTAATAAAAATAAAATATGCCACTTAAGGGAATCCTTAAAACACTGGTAAATTATGTGTAGTATTTTTGCAGAAAGAATTGTGCAAAGTAAAAATATAATAATTAAAGCATATGTTTAAAAATATTTTTCATTTTTAAACTTGTTTAAAAATTGTGTGTGTGTATATGTGTGTGTGGAGGCCAGAGACTTTGGATCTCCTGGAGCAGGAGATACAGACACTTGTAAGCAACTGGTGCTGGAATGAGCTAGGCTCCTTTGCAGAAGCAGTGTGTGCCCTCCATCCTTCCAGGTATTTTCCGACTTGGGGCAATATGGCCTTTAACGTCCAGATTTTCTGCCTTCCCTTCCGGCAAACTCATTGTAAGATCTTTTATTTTATTGTGCAGATTTTTGAATCATGAACTGTATCCAGATGCATTTCACTAGAACTCAACATGGACAGCTTTGATATTTTGCCAAAGACCATATTAATTATCAGTTTGTTTTTGCTGAAGGAATCTGTTGGATTATCCATAGCAAAGCTGTTTCCTAAATGTTATAGTCAATCTTTAATCGTTAATAATATAAGCTCCTTTATCGAGTCCATCTTGTAAATAAGGCTCAGTGGTTCAGCAAAAATGAACGGCAGTGTCTTGAATCTCTAGCACAAATACTGTATCCTAGATTCTTAAAACAAGAAGGATTCATTAATGAGAACATTACAAATTTTCAGCACTAAATGGTTATAAAGCAATACAATATATTGTGAAAACTTAACAATAGTAACATTGTTTTTTTTTCAAAAGGAGAGCATGAGCCCCTAAAAAGATTTTTTGTGGGTTCACAGAGTAAATGGCCAGTGAAGAGATCCTTCTCTGAAACAGGTACATTGGTGCTCATATTGTTCCACTAACTGTTCCTCAGAGTGCAAAGGTCAAATGCCACAACTAGGAAGGTCAATGTCTATGGGGAAAATACTGGGGGTTTTAAGGTAGATTCTCTAGTTTGATGGGTTTATTAAGTATAAATTTATCAAACGAAAACGTTGTAACAAAGTTGCAAAAGCTGTTTAAATAGACAGTAAAGAGTGTGATGTCTTCAACTGGTAAAACAACAGAACTAATAAACAGCAAACAGCCAAACAAAAAGCAATAATCTTGTTTCTTCTCTAAGGGTGGTATTTTGAATTATCCTTTGAAATGAATGCACTGTATCAGTGTTTCCACCATCAGATAATGAGTTAAATGACACACTTGACTGATCATCTTATAAAAGCATAAAAGGCACTATTTTATCCTTTATTAAAATTTATTTTCCTCTCATATACTACCCCCCAACAGGAGTTTCCCCTCCCTTATCCCTTCCTAGCACCACCCCATCCACTCTTCCTCCTTCCCTTCAGAAAAAGGCAGGCCTCCCAAGGATACGAACCAAACATGGCATATAAAGTTGCAATAAGACTAGGCATCTCCCTTTATATTAGGGCTGAACAAGGCAACCCAGTAGGAGAAAAAAGGCCTCAAAGGCAGGCAAATGAGTCAGAGACAGCCCCGCTTCCACTGTTATGAGTCCCACAAGAACACCAAGCTAAACAACCATAACATATATGTAGACAGTATAGATCAGTCCCATGAGGATTCCTTGATTGTTGATTGCATCTCTGTGAACCCCTATGAGCTTAGGGTAGTTGGTTCTGTGGATTTTCTTCTGGTATCCTTGACCCCTCTGTCTCCTACAATCCTTCCTCCCCCTCTTCTTCAGGATTCCTGAGGTCAACCTAATGTTTGGCTGTGGGTCTCTGTATCTGCTTGCATCAGTTGCTGGATGAAGCCTCTCTGACGACGATTATATATATATAATTATGACAATTATATCAAAATATCAAACATATCATTAGGAATCATTTCACTGACTTGTTTGTTTTTGCCAGTGGTATTTGGTTCTATCCTAGGTCTCTGGGCTATCCCACCTCTGATTCCTGGTCCTCCTGACAGTGTCAGGAGTGAGCATACTCTTAAGCCATGGGTCTCAGGCTGGACCAATCATTGGTTGGCCACTCCCACTCTATCTGGCCACTTTTACTTACCCCCGCACATCCTGTAGGCAGGACAGGTTGTAGGTTGCAGTTTTTGTGTCTGGGTTGGTATCCCAATTCTTTCACTGGAATTTTTGCCTGATTACAGGCTCCCTATTGTAGCTAGAGTTTTCCTGCCTGGCCCACGGTCAGGATAAATCTCTTTCACCTGCCAGTCCCACAGCCGCTCAGACCCAACCAAGTAAACACAGAGACTTATATTGCTTACAAACTGTATGGCCGTGGCAGGCTTCTTGCTAACTGTCCTTATAGCTTAAATTATTCCATTTCTATAAATCTATACTTTGCCACATGGCTCGTGGCTTACTGGCATCTTTACATGCTGCTTGTCCTGGCGGTGGCTGGCAGAGAGTCCCTCCGCCTTCCTGTTCTTTTAATTCTCTCTGTTAGCCCCGCCTATACTTCCTGCCTAGCCACTGGTCAATCAGTGTTTTATTAGCAACACATTTGCCATACAGAACATTCCCACAGCACCCTATCCTTCAACGCTAGGAGTCTTAGCTAGAGCCACCCTTATAGATTCCTGGGAGTTTCCATTGCACTAATTTTCTAGATCATCCTGAAGTGCTCTACCCCCTTTCCAGGAATCTCTTTCAGTAACCCCCACCTGATCCCTTATGTATCCATCCCCAACTGCTCCTAGTGCAGGCAAGAAAATCTCTTCTATTTCCCCTTCCCAGGGAGATCCAAGTGTCTCTGATTGAGCCCTCCTTGTTACCTAGCCTCTCTGAGTCTGTGGATTGTAGCATGATTATCATTTACTTTAAAGCTAATATCTACATGTGAGTGAGTACATGCCATGTTTGTCTTTCTGGGTCTGAGTTACCTCTTGCAGGATGAATTTTTCTAGTTCCATACATTTGCCTACAATTTTCATGATGCCATTGTTTTTGACAGCTGAGCAATACTCTATTGTGTGAATGTACCACATTTTCTTTATCTATTCTATGGTTGAGGGACATAGTTGTTTCCAGTTTCTGGCTATTATAAACAAAGCTGCTATGAACATAATTGAGCAAGTGTTCTTGTGGTAGGATTGATTATTTTTTGGACATATAACCAAGAGTGAAATAGCTGTGTCTTAAGGTACACTGTTGTGGGGGAATATTATTTTAAGGTGTGTTACTTTTGTTTATGTTGCATTTGTTTAACTCTGTGAAGCTGTGTTACTTTGTCTGTCAAAAAAACCTGATGGTCTAATAAAGAACTGAATGTCAATAGCAAGTCAGGAGAAAGGATAGGCAGGGTTGGCAGGCCAAGAAAAGATATAGAAGGAGAAACCTTGGATGGAAGAGTAGCCAGAGAAGGAGGAGGACATCAGGGGCCATCCAGCTACACAGCAAGCCACAGAGTAAGAAATAATGAAGGTATACAGAACTAGAGAAAAGTAAAAGCCCAGAGGCAAAAGCTAGACAGGATAATTAAAGTTAAGGAAAGATGGCAAGAAACAAGCCAAGCTAAGACCAGACATTTATAATTAAGAGTAAACCTCCATGTGTGATTTACTTGGGAATTAGGTGACAGTCTGGCCCCCCCAACACAGAAACACCCGAGAGAATAAAAAACAAACAACAACACATTGGTTCCTAATTTTCTGAAAAAAAAAAAAAAAACACCAGCCATATTGATTTCCAAAGTGGCTGTATAAGTTTGCATTCCCACAAAAAATGGAGGAGTGTTATCTTTGCTCTGTATCATCTCCAGCATGAGCTGTCACTCATGTTTTTGATCTTAGCCATTGTGACAGGTATAAGGTGTAATCTCAGAGCCATTTTGATGTGCAGTTCCTTAATGGCTAAGGATGTTGAACATTTACATAAGTATTTCTCACTCATTTTAGATTCCTCTGTTGACAACTCTGTTTAGATCTGTACCCCATTTTTTAATTTGATTATTTGGTTTTTTGATGTCTAGTTTCGTGAATTCTTTATAAGTTTTAGAAATCAGCTTTCAGTCAGATGTGGGGTTGGTAAAGATCTTTTCCTATTCTGTAGGCTGCTGCTTTGTCCTACTGGACATATCCTTTGCCTTACATAATATTTAAATTTTATGAGACCCCATTCATTAATTGTTGATCTTAGTGTCTGCATTATTTGTGTTCTGTACAGGAAGTTGTCTCCTGTGCCAATGTGTTCAAGGCTATTTCCTACTTTCTCTTCTATCAGGTTCAGTGTATGTGGGTTTATGTTGAAGTCTTTGATCCAATTGGGCTTGGGTTTTATGTAGAGTGATAGATATGGTGATATTTTATTTGTACTGAAATGTGATTTTATTTGTATGTTAATAAATAAAGTTGCCTGAGGGTCAGAGCTAATAGCAGAAGCCAGGCGGTGGTGGTGCACACCTTTAATCCCGATCACATGGCAGGCAGATCTCTGTGTGTTCAAGGATACAGCCAGCATGGAGACACAGGCCTTTAATCTCAATACCAACCATAGAAGACATGGAAGTCTGTATAGATAGGCAGTGACGAGGAGGTCATGTGGTTGAGTTTACAACCAGTGAGAAGGCAGAACAGAAAGTCAATAAAAAGACAGATACACAGGAAGTAGGTCTCTTTCTGAGGGGAAGGACAACAGTGGCAGTGAAGGGCAAGAAAGGTGGTTTTAAGTCTCAGCTCTCAGCTACTGCTCTGACCTCTTGGACTTTTAACTCTGTATTTGGCTCTGTGTTTCTTATTTAATAAGACTGTTACATCTACAGATAGATATGGATTTATTTACATTTTTCTACTTACAGACACCTAATTAGATCAGCATGATTTGTTGAAGACTATTCCTTTGTATAATTTCAGCTTCTTGGTTGAAATCAGGTGTCTATGGGTGTGTGGATTTACATGTGGGTCTTTGATTTGATTCCCTTGATCAACCTGTCTGTTTTTATGCCAATACCACATGGATTTTATTGCTGTAGCTCTGTAGTAATGCTTGAAAGCAGGGATGGTCATATCTCCAGAAGTTCTTTTAATGTACAGGATGGTTTTAGCTATCTTGGATTTTTTGTTTTTCCATATGATGCTGAGTATTATTCTTTAAAGGTCTTTAAAGAATCACTTTTGGATTTTAAAGGGGATTACATTGAAACTGTAGATTGAGCTCAGTATGATGTCTATTTTTACTATGTCAGTCCTACTGATCCATGAGCATGGGATATCTTTCCATCTTTTAATCTTCTTCAATTTCCTTCTTCAAAGACCTGAGTTCTTGTCATATAGGTGTTTCACTTGCTTGGTTAGAAGATACTTTATATTTTTTGTGGCTATTATGAAGGGTGTTGTTTCCCTAATTTCTTTATCAGCCCACTTATCATTTGTATAGATGAGGGACACTGATTTTTTTTTTTTTAGTTGATTTTGTATACAGCCACTTTGCTGAAGGTGTTTATAAGTTATAGGAGTTCCCTGGTAGAATTTTTGGGGATGTTTATGAATACTATAATATCATCTGTGAATAATGATACTTTGACTTCTGCTTTTCCAATATGTATTCTCTTGATCACCTATAATTGTCTTATTGTTTTAGCTAGAACTTCAAGTACTATCTTGAAGATAAATGAAGAGAATGGACAACCTTGTCTTGTTTTGTTTTGTTTGTCTGGTTTTAGTGGACTTGCTTTGAATTTCTCTCCATTTAATTTGATTTGACTATCAGCTTGCTACATATTGCTGTTATTATGTTTAAGTCTGTCCTTATTTCCCTGATTTCTCCAAGACTTTTATCATGGAGGTGGTGTTGGTTTTTTCAATGACTTATTTTAGCATCTAATGAGATGATCATATGGTTTATTTCTGTCAGTTCATTTATATGTTTGTTTACATTGACAGATTTTCATTTGTTGAGCCATCTTTGCATCTCTGAGGTGAAGCCTGCTTGGTCATGGTAGGTGATCTTTTTGGTGTGTTCTTGAATTCTATTTGTGAATATTTAATTGCATATTTTTGAATCATGTTCATGAGGAAAACTGATCTCTAATTCTCTTTCTTTGTTAAGTATTTGTGTGGTTTGGGTATCAGGGTGACTATGGCCTCATATAAATAATTTGTCAAAGTTCCTTTTGTTTGTGTTTTGTGTAATAATTTGAGGAATATGCATATTAGCTCTTCTTTGAAAGTCTGGTAAAATGCTGTGTTAAAACCGTCTTGTCCTGGACTTTTTTTGGGGGGGCAGGGCTGGGAAATTTTCAAGGACTGTTTCTATTTCCTTAGGGGCTATAGATCTATTTAAATCATTTATCTTATCTTGATTTGACTTTGGTAAGTGGTATCAATCAAAATATATTCTTTTTTTTAGATTTTCCAATTTTCTGGAGTACAGAGTTTTAAAGTATGACCTACTGATTCTCTGGATTTCCTCGGTGTCTGCTGTTATGCCCTCCTTTTCTTTCTGATTTGTTAATTTGGATATTCTCTCTCTGCCTTTTACTTAGTTTGGATAAACATTTTTATATCTTGTTGATTTTGTCAGAGAACCATCTCTTTGCTTCATTGATTCTTTGCATTGCTCTCTTTGTTTCTACTTTATTGATTTCAGCCCTCAGTTTGATTATTTCCTGCCTTCTACTCCTCTTGGGTGTGTTTGCTTCTTTTATGTTCCAGAGCTTTCAGGTGTTTTATTAAGTTGCTAGTATGAGATCTCTCTAAATTCTTTATGAAGGCACTTAATACTATGAACAATCTGCTTACCATCACTTTCATCTTGTCCATAAGTTGGGGTATGTTTTATATTCATTTTCAATGAACTCTACAAAGTCTTTAATTTCTTTATTTTCTGTCTTGACTAATTTTTCATTCAGTAGAGAGTTGTTCAGTTTCCTTGCATTTGTAAACTTTCTATTGTTTCCATTGTTTAATCTGTGGTACTCTGATAGGATGCAGGGAGTTATTTCAATATTCCTTTATCTGTTGAGACTTGCTTTGTGTTCCAGTATGTGGTCAATTTTGGAGAAAGTTCTATGAGGTGCAGAGTAGAAGGTATATTCTTTTTTGTTTGGATTAAATGTTCTATAAATATCTGTTAGGTCCATGTGCTTTAAAACAGCTGTTAACTGCATCATTCCCATGTTTATTTTCTGCCTGGATGACATGTCTGTTAGTGAGGGTGGGGTACTCAAATCTCCCACTATCAGTGTGTGGCGTCAATATGTGATTTAAGCTGTATCAGTGTTTTAGACAAAATTGCCTGTCCTTGTGTTTGGGCTATAGTTGTTCAGAATTGAAATATCATCTTGGTAGATTCTTCCTTGATGAGTATGTAGAGTCCTTCCCCATCTCTTGATTAGTTTTGGTTTGAAGTCCATTTTTTTTTTAGATATTAAAATGGATATACCAATTTTATTCTTAGGTTCCTTTGCTGGGAATAACTTTTTGCAACCTTTTATCCTGAGGTAATATCTATCCTTAATGTTGAGATGTGTTTCTTCAGTGTAGCGGAAGGTTGGACCCTGTTTTATCATTCATTCTGTCATCCTATATCTTTTTGTTAGGGTATTGAGACCATTAATATTGAGAGATATAAATGACCAGTGATTGTTGATTCCTGCTTTTTTGTTGTTGTTTGTGTCATTGTTGTTGTTGTTGTTGTTGTTGTTGGTGGTGGTGGTGTGTGTGTGTGTGTGTGTGTGTGTGTGTGTGTCCCTTCTTTTGGTTTTGCTGGTATGAGATTATATATTTTCTGAGTTTCTATAGTTATGGTATAGTTACGCTCTTTGGGTTAAAGATTTCCTTCTAGTATCTTCTACATAGGTAGATTTGTAGATAGAAATTGTTTAAATTTGACTTTATCATGCACTGTCTTATTTTCTCCATCTATGGTGATTGAAAGATTTTCTAGGAGTAGTAGTCTGGGCTGACCTCTGTGGTCTCTTAGAGTCTGCAGCACATCTGTCCAGGTCCTTCTGGCTTTTAGAGTCTTCATTGAGAAGTCGGTTGTAATTCTAACAGGTCTGCCTTTATATGTTACTTGGCCTTTTTCTCTTGCAGCTTTTAATATTCCTGTTTTTTTCTGTGTGTTTAGTGTTTTGATTATGTGGTGAGGGGTCTTTTTTTTTCTGGTACAATCTATGTGGTGTTCGGTAAGCTTCTTATATCTTTATAGGCATGTGTAGGTGGAAGTTTCTGTCCCTGCCAGTTCCCAAATAACTGACATGGAAGCTTAATATTAATTATAAATGGTCAGCCAGTAGCTCAGACTTATTACTATCTCTTAAAACTTAAATTAACCCATTTCTATTAATCTATGTATTGCCATATAGCTCATGGATTTACCTGTCCTCTAGTATGTCTTGCTCTCTCTGTGTCTCCTGGCAACTCCACTGACTCCATTGACTCAGCTCCTCTTCCTCCCAGCATTTTCTGTTTGGCTGTCCTGCATATACTTACCTGACTACTTGTCAGTCAGTTCTTTATTAAACAATGATATATATATATATATATATATATATATATATATATTCAAATGCACAGAAGGATTATTCCAATGCAGGCATGCCCTTCTTGAAATTAGGAAAATTTTCTTCAATTATGTTGTTAAAGTTATTTTCTGGGCCTTTGAGCTGGGAATATTCTCCTTCTTCTATTCCTGTTATAGTTAAGTTTGGTCTTTTCTTAATGTCCCATGTTCCTGATGTTTTGTGTCAGTAATTTTTTAGGATTAAGATTTTCTTTCACCTATGTATCTATTTCTTCTATCTTGCAGTCAATGCCTGAGATTCTCTCTTTCATCTCTTGTATTCTCTTGGTGATGCTCGCATCTGTTGTTCCTGTTCACTTAACTAGATTTTGCATTCCACTTACAGAATTCCCTCAGTTTGTGTTTTATTTATTGCTTCAATTTCTATTTTCAGGTCTTAAACAGTTTCATTCATTTATGGCAACTGTTTGTTTTTTCTTGGTTTTCTTCATATTCTTTAAGATATATTTTTACATTTACTCAGTTTTTTGATTGTCTTTTCCTTGATTTCTTTAAGGAATTTATTCATTTCCTCTGAAAGGACCTCTATGCTCACCATCAAGTTGGTTTTAGGTCATTTTCTTGTGCTTCAGCTATGTCGGAATATTCAGAGCTTGCTATAGTGAGATGGCTGGGCTCTGGTGGTGACATATTGCCCTGGCTATTGTTGTTTGTGTTCTTACATTTACATTTAGGCATTTGAATTTGGAATGATTATAAGTCTGGGTGGAAATATCTGTATTTGACTTTGTTGAATGGATGTTTTCTTCCTTACTTTCTGTTTCCTCTCTGGTCTTCTAGCTGCCAAGGCCTGTGGTTGAGTAGAGGGTCTTGCTTGCATTGGGGGCTGGGTTTCTGATAGCCTGAATGGTCTCTGGTTCAGTAGGAGGTGGCTGCCCAAATTTGGGGCTGGAGTTCTGTCTACGTGCATGGCCACTGGTCTGGCCTATGGTCCTCTGGGCTTCAGGATGCTAGCCTGGCCTCTGATGGGGTGGAAGAAGTTATACTTGGAGGTCATGGGAGGGTGGGGGACAGCCTTACCTGGGGTGCAGGATGCTGTCCTGGCCTTTGGTGTAGTGGGAGGCTTCCACTGGAGGTGTGGGCTGGAATATGATGGCAAGGAGAGGATTAGAAATCTATCTTGTTAGTTATTAGAATGGCTACACTAGCTTGATTTTGGGGGCCATTTGCTTGGAAAATATTTTTCCAGCCCTCTACTCTGAGGTAATGTCTGTCTTTGTTGTTGAGGTATGTAGAAGGATGGATCCTGTTTTCATTTATATTTGCTTAGCCTATGTCTTTTTATTAGGGAATTGAGTCCACTGATATATATTATTCTTAAGTTTGTCTTTTCATAGTGTCCCAGATTTCCTGGATGTTTCGCGTTAAGATTTTTTAGATTTGATGTTTTATTTGAATGAATAATGAATCTATTTCTTCTATTGTGTCTTCAACACAGAGAGCCTATCTTCCATCTCTTGTATTCTGCTGGTGATGCTTCCATCTTAAGTTCCTGTTCACTCTCAGAGATTTTTACATCTCCATCATTCCCTCAATTTTCTTCCTTGCTTCTATTTCCATTTTCAGAACTTAAAGAGTTTTTATTCATTTCTTTCACCTAGATCTCTTGGCTTTCTTTAAGGATTTTTTTTTTCATTTCTTCCCAATATTTGTTTTTGTTTTCCTAGATTTCTTTAAGAGATTTATTCCTTTCCTCTTTAATGTCCTCTATCAACTCCATTAAACTGGTTTTGAGGTCATTCTCTCATGCTTCAACTGTGTTGAAATATCCAGGGCTTGTTGTAGTTGGATATCTGGACTCTTCTTGATTTTTTTTTATGCTGGCATTTCAGCATCTGGCTTTGAGGTAATTATAGGTTTAGGTGCTGATTGTGAGTTTATCCTTGTTGGATGGATTTTTTTTGTTTGTTTGTTTCTATTTTCTTTATAGTCTTTTGACCTAAGTAGCCTGTGGTTCTGGTGACAGGTGAGTCCTCAGCTTCATTAAGGTGTCTACACTGGGGTTTTGTCATCCTGCTTGACCTCTGTGGTTTTGGGTGCCAGTGCTGCAAGTCAGGTTCTGGGGTTCTGGGTACCAGAGTGGCCTCTGGGGTTTTGAGTACTGGCATGGGCTCTCAGTTTCCAAGTACTGACGTGGATTCTGGCAGAGAAGGGGGCTTTTCGGGTTCTGGGCATCAGCACAGCCTCCAGTAGAGCAGCGAGCTTCTGCCAGAGTTGTGGGCCAGGATATGGGGATAAGGGGAGGGGGGTGTGGTTGGGCTATTTTATCTTTCTTATAAAAATAATTCATCAAAATGTGATAATGAATTAACACTAATTTGAGACATAAATTTTATATTTCACAGTTCTTTCCATAAAAGTTTGACCTAAAAAGCCTCTTTCATTTAGAACTTTCTGGAAAGAAAAATTTTCATGAATAAACTATTAGTAATTAAATAAATTAATTCAATTAATTAAATGCTATTTAGGTCATATATGACACTTTCATATATTCTGGTTGCTTCTTTTATATCTCTCTAAGATGTCCTCCATTGTTTTGGTCATATGAGACATTTTGAGAGAGACAATAAGTTCTGAAACAGTTACTTCCTCTAGGCAATGGCTCTAATATGGGTATAGATTTGTTTCACTCAGTATTTACCTTAGATTTTGCCATTGTAACACTACCTGATGTATGATTGTGTGATGAAGAAGTCCATGTCTGCTAGATGAAAAAGAAGACACAAAGACAGGAGCAGAGCTGAGAGACATAGGAAGTGATGATAGAATTGAAGTTTCCTGTCTTAGCTACGGTTTCTACTGCTGTGAAGACACACTATGATCACAGCAACTCTTTTTTTTTTTTTCCAGAGCTGAGGACCGAACCCAGGGCCTTGCGCTTACTAGGCAAGCACTCTACCACTGAGCTAAATCCCCAACTCCCCACAGCAACTCTTATAAAGGACAACATTTAATTTTGGCTAGCTTACAGGTTCAGAGATTAGTCCATTATTATCATGGTAGGAAGCATGGTAGCATGAAGGCAGACATGGTCCTGGAGAAGGATCTGAGAGTTCTACATCTGCATTGGCTTGAATACTTGAGACCTCAAAGCCCACTCCCTAGTGACACACTTCCTCCAACAAGGCCACACCTTCTAATAGTGCCATTCCCTATGAGACTATGGGGATCATTTTTAATTCAAACAACCACATTCCACTTTCCTATTGTCAGTATCAGTTTTGAAAGGTCTCATATTATTTATTAAGTTCATTTTTATATAAATAATTATAATTGTAATAGAATATCAAAGTATGTACCAGATTTCAAAATAATATATATTCAATAACATTTTAAACCCAAATAAAATACAGTTACAATAAATTACCTATGAAGCATAGGAAAATATAACTGCCTGTTTATTAGGCAGACTCCGAGATTTTATTCATTTGATATTACAAACTGAGATGCAGCAAAGAAAAAACGTAATTTATATTTAAGCTTACGTACTCAACATTTGCCTATTTACTTTTCACATTCCAACGTCTAGACAAATACCTAAGACAATTCCTTTTGGGGTCAAACATTTCAATCACTGAGTTTGGCAAGAACTTACTCAACTGTACTCAAACTTCAGGAATTCCTGTTGGAAGAGATAAAACATTCCAAAAGAAAACTATAATGAAAGAACAAGTTGTTCTTTGTGTTTTGTTGTTGCTGCTGTTGTTTTCTAGGACTAAGGTCCTGTCTCTGGACGTTTTGGAGAACAGGCAGGATGGCTTTCTTACGTTTTTTGAGACCAGCTGCCTTGGAGCTGACGTGTCACTGGGACAATCACATGAAAGCATCTGAAACAGACCACCAAAGAGGAACATCTTTAGGAAAGGACAGGAAAAAATATTTTGGCATTTGGTATAACCTACTACCAGAAAAGAGTCTCAAGTTATCTGGGATGAAGATTTGGAAAACTCATGCTATGTTCCAAAAAATGAAAAACCCCAAACCTCAAAAATCATGAGTAAGAAATGGGAAGAAGAGAGGAAATCAATTAAATGAGCATAGTGTAAAAAGATGATATCTGAGGATATGACACCACATGTTGATCATGGCCAAACCTCGTTACCGTACTCATTCTGGGTGGTCTGCAATTCAGGAACACTTTATTATGAGGTCCCTTGGATTACCCAGATTGTAATGTACCTTTTATTTTTGCTGCAATTTAGAAATCATAGCTCAAATTCTCAAAACCTCCAGGAGAACCAAAGTTTCTCATTTCATACGGAAATACACCTACCAAGTACGTAGCTGTATACAGAGCTTGTCGTCAGAGAACTATACCATAATCTAAGAAGGAGCTAACAACTAGGGAGGGAAAATGAGCTCAGTGGCAGGCTCACAACCAAGAGGCAAGAGGTGTTTATTCTTGGGGTCCTGTTTTCTAGGTAGCCTCCCTGCTGTTGTGAGTAGCAGTCTAGTCATCTTTGTTTTACATCTAGTATCCTCCTATGAGTGAATACATACCATGTTTGTCTTTCTGAGTCTGGGTTACCTCACTCAGGATGATTTTTTTCTAGATCCATCCATTTGCCTGCAAACCTCATGATGTCATTCTTTTTCTCTGCTGAGTAGTATTCCATTGTGTATATGTACCACATTTTATTTATCCATTCTTCAGTTGAAGGGCATCTAGGTTGTTTCCAGGTTCTGGCTATTACAAATAATGCTGATATGAACATAGCTGAGCAAGTGCCCTTGTGGTATGATTGAGCATTCCTTGGGTATATGCCCAAGAGTGGTATAGCTGGATCTTGGGGAGATTGATTCCCAATTTTCTAGGAAAGCGCCATATTGATTTTCAAAGTGGTTGTACAAGCTTGCATTCCCACCAGCAGTGGAGGAGAGTTCCCCTAGCTCCACATCCTCTCCAGTATAAGGTGTCTTCAGTGTTTTTGATCTTAGCCATTCTGACAGGTGTAAGGTGGTATCTCAGAGTTGTTTTGATTTGCATTTCCCTGATAATTAGGGATGTTGAGTAATTCCTTAAATGTCTTTCAGCCAAGAAAGACACAGGGATCACCCAATGACAGAGAAATGGATGAGATCTACATGAACAACCTGGACGTGAGTGGGGGTAATGAAGGTTGAGGATCGAGGGAAAGAGAGCTTAGGGGAGTGGGAGATCCCAGCTGGATCAAGAACAGAGAAGGAGAACAAGGAATAAGAGACCATGATAAATGAAGACCACATGAGAATAGGAAGAAGCAAAGTGCTAGAGAGGCCCACATAAACCCACAAAGATACCCCCACAATAGACTACTGGCAATGGTCGAGACAGCCCGAACTGACCTACTCTGGTGATAGGATGGCCAAACACCCTAATTGTCGTGCTAGAAACCCCATCCAATGACTGAGGGAACCGGATGCAGAGATCCACGGCCAGGCCCCAGGTGGAACTCCAGGAGTCCAATTGGCGAGAAAGAGGAGGGTTTATATGAGCGAGAATTGTTGAGACCAAGGTTGGATAAAGCACAGGGACAAATAGCCAAACGAATGGAAACACATGAACTATGAACCAACAGCTGAGGAGCCCCCAACTGGATCAGGTCCTCTGGATAAGTAAGACAGTTGATTAGCTTGATCTGTTTGGGAGGCATCCAGGCAGTGGGACTGGGTCCTGTCCTCAGTGCATGAGCTGGTTGTTTGGAACCTGGGGCTTATACAGGGACACTTGGCTCAGCCTGGGAGGAGGGGACTGGACTTGCCTGGACTGAATCTACCAGGTTGAACTCAATCCTCAGGGGAGTCATTGCCCTGGAGGAGATGGGAATGGGGGTAGGCTGGGGGGAAGGCGCGGGGGAGTGGGGGGGGCGGGGCGCGGGAGTGGGG